>JAVDPK010000451.1:10992-27620 GCA_034780415.1 Cichlasoma orientale | reverse complement strand
ACACACACACACACACACACACACACACACACACACACACACACACACACACACACACACACACACACACAAATTGTATCAACGTGGTAAGGTGTTGCAAACCTGTAGAATACACCTTTGCTACATTAATTTTTATAGTGATGGCAGATATAATGAGTTTGAGGAATTTGTGTCAAGCAAACCTGAGTGCTATTCCTGACAGCTAACATTGGAATGGACATTGCATTAGATTCCATTCATGCCGATCTTATAGATCTGACATCATTAATGACATCAAGCTCAAATGATCCTTTTTGTGCACAGCAGACGGCGTTTCAAATAAATTAAGTTCTCTAATCGAAAGACCCTTTGAAATTATCTCAATAAAAACATTCAGTTATTTCAACACACTTCTTTGAGGTTTAGCAGACGTAAAAAAAAATGTACAGCGCTACAAGATATGCCTATAAAGCATTAACCACCGTGCAGTATGTGAATCTATTATTGTATTCAAAATTTACTTTGCATCCTAAATGTTCTGTCGCAATACATTCTCCTGGTGTACCAGCTCTGTCTCTCTGGCGCTATCGCCCTTCAGGAAACAGTGGCGATGATAAACTATATTGATGAAACTGCTGCGTGATGAATGATTCACGAATAGTAGGTGAATCATTTTTCATGCTCCTTCGGGAAATTTGTACCATCACAGCACGCTGAAGGCTTAGGAGGAGTTTTTTAAAACTCTACAAAGGAAAGGGATGTCACATCAAAAAGACATCGCAAGAAAAATGTTTATCTGATAAATATGAGAACACTAAATCATGTCGGAGAAGCTCCACAAACCACTTCTCATCATCTGTAACTTGTAGTGGTTTGTCTACATTTTTTCATAGTAAGTGCGATTCTTCTCTCTGTTAATTAAATGGGATTTTTGTTGTCTTGTGACCACGTATCAAATCATCGCTGCGGCGTGCCTAGTGCCAAAAATTGAGATGTGATTAGCTGAGGAGTTCAGAAATACACCGAAGTGTCGAGGAATCATTTATGTAGTAGTTTACACAAAAAACGGCTACGGGAAAATCTAAAAGAATAAACCAACACATTCCAACTCTGAACTCATTACATAGTGAAGCTTTGTCTGAAATCCGTTCCTGCCACATTTTACAGACCCGGGGATACCAATTTAGCATCTAATTTGGACACACACATAAATAGTACAACCTTCAACCTCACCGTTCTGTATCGGGCCACTTTAATTGCAGCTCGTTTTAGTTTGTTTTCTCTGCCTTTTCAGTTTGATTATTTTTTTTAATTAGACATCAAATTACTTGGTTTAGGCACTAAAGCTATTTGGTTAGATTAAGGTGCGAAAAAAATTCTAACTTTTTACAGTGTGAAACATTTCCTTCTTTACCATAGTTACATGTCCTCGGTGATTATAATGTGTCCACTTTTTGCTGTATAATCACATCTATTTCAGACATTACGGTATGCCTATTTAACTTTAATACACTTTACAACTGGGTCCTGACAAACTATAAATATGTGACAAGTAGGGGATGATAACAGAGTCAATAAGGATTAATGATTGGCGATTTTATTTTATATTATTTTATTTTACTTTTACACACGTCTAGAAAGCCACTTAAAATGACTTTGCTTAAGTCTTTTTATGTACTGAATTATGTTTAAGTGTTTTTCCACCATCATTTGAAAAACTACTTTTTGAAGAAATCTGCATTGTTCAGATCTACATTTGCTTGCTAGCAGGTTGTTCCCTGCTTTGTTTGCTCATGGCTTTGCATGTTACTGCCACCAAATGCTGATCACTGCAATAGTTATTAGCAGGACTGAGTATCAACAAAATATGATGTTAATATTTTAAATAGTTTACCACCACCACCTATGTGATAAAGGATTTTGTGCTTAAGTACAGGGAATAATCATTTTATTTTGGTGCTGAATTGGGTATCCAGAATTATATAGTTCTACTAGTGTTGGTGCCGACTACTCTACATTGTGTATAAGTGCACCAGTCTGTAACAAAACAGGAACCTACTCTTATAAGCGTTGCTTCATAGCACTGCTAGTTATCAGAACCTCCACAAGGTAGCTTTAACATATTGAACCTATGCATTCAGCTCTTATCTTGCATTCTGTCCTTTGCTTTTATTGTGTGATTACTTTATTTATTGTTTGCGTTCCTCCTTTTAACTTTCCAATATCAGACTTGTTGGGCGCAGACCTTGGGTGGGTTGTTACTGAGATTTACACTGGGTTTTTCATGCTTATCCCACCATCTCAAATACTTGTTCATTGGCAAGGTGCGCTTCTCCAAAGTGAGTTGTCAGGATTTAAATCAGAGCTATTACTGAGCCTTTCTATGGGTGTGGGGCCTGAATACAGAAATGCTCAAGCTCATAGGGAAGCTGGTTGCTGGAAAGCAGGGGATATTTGTCCCATAATGAGATCGTGACTGATTTAACTACAAGATAATTATAGATTAAATGTGTAATCCTAATGCTCCGAAGGCCACGAAAGATATTTTGCCAGATTAGTTTTTTGGTAGAATAAGGATTTGGGACTTTGCAGGTGATAGGTTTGTGAGACAGAGACCTGCCCTACTCAGACATGCCTTAAAGACAGGATTGGATTCAGATGAACCCCCAAGAGAGGCTGTATCCCAATAAGAATTACCTAACTTGAAGCTATCCTGCACGGTGGCATTTGGGAACACTCACCTCTTCTTCAGTGTCTAGCTCTGCTTCATCACAGCTACTTTCTGAGACACACTTAAACAAAAAACACACACTCGGTTTATTTTATCCACGCTGCACAGACCTACTGATCTATGAGAGCCAGATTCAGATTACTGATTTCTAATTACTCTGCCTCATAGAAATTCTCAGTGCTCATCCTTTCCATTCAACCTGACACACTATAGACATTTACCTGGCACGAGTTCAGGAAATGTCAGTAATAAACTCACCTTCATCTCCATGTCTCTATTCCTAATACACTTTACATTATTGTTAATATTTATAAATAGCAAGCTGAAATCCGGCTCAATAATGTTTGCTGAAGTGGCTCACTGTTTATGGATACATGAAGCATAATACAAGGCTGAGATAGCTTGAGGCAATAATGGGAAGGAGTGTGTGTGTGAGAGGTGCAAAGAGTGTAAAACTGAAGCTATAGCCAGCATAAGTGCAGACTGGATGGGCAGGACTGGCTGCTCCAATTATATTTGAGCCTTCAGGAAGAGAGAGTGGTAAAAATGCAGGAATTCATGTCACCTTGAAAAACTATTGTTACCAACAGACTCTTGTCCTAGACACTGTCTATCTCTAGGTACATTTTTTTTGGTACTAGAAAAGGCAAATGTTGATGAGGTTCTCGTGTAAAAGGTAAGAATACTAGTGGTAACTGTAGATAGCATAAATGGGGTGGGGAAATGAAAACACTTTATGTAGAAACAATTTCACTTGCAAAATGTTTTGGGGGAGATCTAAGAATGCAGCATACTCGGGTTCTTCAACCAGCGAAGAAGATCAGCTGAGCCATTAGCTGATGTGATGTGGCATGAAGATCAGCTGTCATCAGTGGATATATTAGATTTGTAGGCTGAGCCTGTTTTTGTGGCATAACCTAAAGTCTGTGCTTATTTTTTGTAACTCTTTCAATAATTTACATAGGAACATCAGCAATTCACTTTTCATTTTCTCTGTATTACTTAATGATAACTGTGAAAATCCCACATACATGGTATTTGATGAGGAGCTCTTTTCTAGTAAATTTAAATTGTGTGCGCACAGCTGATAATCTTACAGGTATTTCTCAAAAGCATCTTCTGTCTTGTGTTCTGGTTTGTTTATGTGACCAAGTGAGAGTTCATGTTCGTGTGTCTTTGTGCATGTGTAAAAGTCCGCTCTAGTAATCAAGCTCTTTTATTAGAAACCTGTGCAGTGCATAGGTTTTTTGTATTACTGCGGGAGCAGGCGGTTTGTCATTGTGGCTGATCGATATTTGATCTTTTTGTTTGTTGCATGGTGGCACAATAAAAGCAGAAGGAGGTAAAATAACAGGGTGCTCCTATGGGGAACCAGATAACTCCCAAAGCAGACAGAAAAGCCCTTCAAACGCCTCCTCAGGAGGGACAGTGACCATACAATCGTTGGTAGCAGACAAAGGAGCTGCAGAATTGATAAGAAAACAAAACAGAAAAGGAGTAGAGTAAGATTTGTTAGAAGTGATACTGATTTTTGCTCTGTTGAGTTGCCTTGGGGAAGTCTTAGCGCTACTGATGAACGCGCTTTTTCAGTCTTCAGTATTTTTTAAGCTTTTTCGCTGGACCTCTCTTGATGCATGCTTTTAGTATGTGGTGAATCCCTTGAGGATAAAGTCCTTTATAAAGCTGACTGCATGATTTCCCCCGCAACACCCATGGGTACCCCACTAATACGAAGACTTGACTACTCTGACACTGGCTAATTTAAAGCCACCTTAACTGTTAATTGCTTATTTAATGTAATCATCATAATCAACTTATCTGCAATTCTTAAAGGCTCATTACTCGTATTGTTGTCATCGTATAGACACGCATGACAAGACATGCATCACAACAACCAAACAGATGACACTGGCCAGCAGATGCCTAACATTTTTCCTGTCTGCAAGATTGGAAAGGTAATTTAGAAATAAATAATGTCTGCCTTCTGCTTCTGGGGCATTAAGTGGTGTTTATGCAGAAAGATTGTTGCTCATCGAAAATATTTATTTGTAGTCATGCTTGCCTTGATTGATTTTCTGTCAACTCCTTTCTCAGCAAAAACAGCAGAGGGCTTGTGCAGAATTGTTAAACACAATCCTCCTGAATAGCTTCTAACTACAGCGACAATCCCATACAAATCCATGATGACACAGGAGTCTATCTATTTAATTTTTTTTACACGCTGCCTCCATTGTCCTCAAAATATAGCAAAGCCAGCATGAAATTGCAGATGCATTACTCTGGCTAAATTACAGCTCGCGGGCCCAACTGGTGCTTCCTGAAATAGATGAGAGGCAAGGGGTCAGTTGCACTTTTATCATCCGCTGAAAGCAGTTGCTCATTCCGAGTCTGTTCTACCTACTTATGTCACCAGAGACGATTCACGTATGTGTGATGGGCATGAGCACTGTCACTTTGATTAATGGGACAATAACATTTATAGCCACCATCCAGTTCATTCTATCTCAAATGCGTCCCCCTGAACTCTCGAGTTTTATCTGCAGATATTTTGCTTTTATATCTTTTGCTGGTGCTGAAAAAGGGTCATATGAAAGGGAAAAAAAGAAAAAAGGAGGACAGGAAATTTACTTCCCAGGCTCTCCATCTCTTTCACTTATAACCTGCCCTCCATATAGAGTAAATATGAGGTTATTTGAACTCCGTGTCTGTGGGTTTGAGAGTCATAGGGAACCCAAAGGAAGCAATTGGCACCAGTTGTTGCCTTTATATTAAATCATTTGATTTAGAAAATGTACAGTTCACAACTAAGTAAGGCAAGCACTGGATTTACATCATCCATATCTGCTTAAAGCCAACAGCAAGTTAGCTTAGAATAAAGACTAAAATGGAAAAAAAGAGAGAGCATAAGTGAAGAAACAAACAAAACATCTTTTTTGCTTTCTCTGCTTTTCTGTTTTCTCCTTTTGTCTCTTTGCAACACACACACATAGCTTGCATTAACCTCATGTATCCTTATCATGCAACGATCCAACTTTAAGGTAACCAAGTGGCTTGTCACCATACCTCCTGGCATATCACCAGTGCCGATTCAAGCGTGTTCGCTTCACTCGTGCCCAGCTTCTCCATTCTCGGCATTTATTTACTCCTGTACACCCACCATGCATGCTATAAAAACACTTCCTTGGTTTAATGATTTTGGAGAAATATGCCAAGAGTGTGCGTGGTGATGGAAGGACTGGTTATGAGTGCTGGTGCAGATGTATATGTGTGCTTCTGACTTGCATGTAACCGTATATATGTGTGTACTGGGACTGACAGGCTGAAAGCAGGGCAGTGACAGGTCCTGACTGTGAGATTGACGGAGCTACTGGGATTGAACAAGAGATGGATTTAGCTCAACTAATTGAACTGGAAGACCACTGAGGCTTTGGAAGAAGCTAGACGCAGTGCACTGAAGTGCCTCTGTGTGCGCGAATGCATGCATATGTGAGATTGTAGCCTGCATGTCCCCCCCCCCCCACACACACACATTTATATCTTTATTAATGACTCTGCATTCTGTCAAGATTGATGACACAGCATGGAAGTGGCTTGTGTTTGCTATAACGAAAGACTGCCTTGATTGAGATTTTCCTTTGTTGCTGTGAATTGTTTTTGACAGGCTGTGCCGAGGCCTCATGCCTCACCACTGACAGCTCTAGCTTTAGTCAATGTTATGTTACATTTGCTATTTATCAGCACCCTCAAAGCTGACTTTATTATGCCTATATGTCAATCTGAGATCTCAGTGAAGAACTTGATATTACAGCACCAATACTGTGACGTCTACGTTGTTGTTTCTGTAGTAGTAGATATGTAAGTTGCACTTACATGTACATATACTCAAAAATACTGTAGTCCTCGTCTATGACAGAGTGATTCATCTTTGTGTTTAACTCCACAGCTGGTATATTCTTCAAGTGCTGGTGAGCAGCATAGATTAACCCTCTCAGACAGGGCCGAGACGGGCTAGAACAGGGCAGGTATTCTCTCTTTTCTGTCTTGCTGTCTGTCATCCATCATGATATGTTCATCTGCCTCTGTCTGTTTACTTGCCTTGTCTCTATTCATCTCCATCCTGCCTCTCATCCTCTGTCCCATCTGCCTCCTTGCTCCTTCCTGCACCTCTGCAACGCCTTTATCTCAGTCACCTCCATCTTCTATCTTCAATGAGTCCCTATGCTTTTTCAGTCTCTCGGGAGCTATCTATCGAGATGAGCTGTCTCTGTATGTCCGTCCATCTTTTTGTCTCTCTGTGTCTGAGCCAAGAGACCTCGTTGTTGACAGCCTTTTTCAATCTAACTGTACTTTGGCCATGGAGCGCTGACAGAAACTTTAGAAGGCCTGTCTGGAAAAAGACATTGAGGGGAAACTGAGAGGGCATTGAAGAGGTTATGAATCCCTGTACGAACCCCTCTGCTGACAGGCAGCTCTTCCCTCCTGGCTTGTAGTCAGAGGCTGAGATGGATGGGAGGGATAGTCGGGATGGATGGGTCCCAGCTGGAGCGACAGCTATGAGCAGCAACACTGGCTAAAAAACACCAGCAAGGGATAAACCTAGTGATGAAAGAGTTGGAATGACAGCATGCACATGAGCGTGCATATGTTTGTGTACGGCTCACATTGTGTTTATTTGTGTCTGTATGGGTGCAGGGTGGGGGGATGAAACCAGAAAAGATGTGACTTGTGAGGCACTGCAGAAGGCAGGGCAGATTATGCCTGGAAATCCCTGCATACATGTGTCAGCATTATGGGTGTGTGGTCTGCAAAAGGGAGAGAGTAAAAGCTAGACAGGCCATATTGGGCCATGCTGTTTCTGTAAGCTGTGACTCAGTATGGACTCAGCTTCTGTCATGCCTTCTTCCCACCCTGCCTACTGTAATCCACCCTGCTTGGTATGGGGTTCTGGTTACGGCAATGCCCAACCCACTAAGGTGCTGAGAGGAGCGCAGTATTCCCTCCACAGACAGGGCCTATTGATTGCCGTGTCAGAGGGCATATCATACTATCCCTTTATTGGACTGGCAGAAGTTTTATTCAGCCTGTCCCGGCTGTGTATACAGCCAACAGATGACATTTAAACTATGGCTGGTGCAGGCCTGCTGGACTGGAGCTGACAGCCTTACAAATGGCTACTTTACAGATGGCATTTTACTCTTGGCTTATTAATACTATTAAACACAGCTTGTTTATATGAGGCGAAGGCCAATCACATTGTTTTGGCCAGTTACGCTCTAAAGCAAAGGGGTGTGGATATTGCTCATGGGAGCTTATTAAAGCCCTTGCAAATAATAAACAGCCTTTAATTTTCTTTAAGAATTTTAGGCAATGCCGTGGCAACAGAGACGAGTCTTTCAGAAATGCGTACGCGAGCACGCATGCAGTAGTTAGTTCCCCTTTCCGTAAAAATAATAGTCACGCTTAGACTCAGTAATTCAAGCAGAACCGCAGAGGGCCCAGAAGTTTTATAACCACTGCCCAGACAGCAGGAGCTACCGTACCTATTAGCATCAACCAGCTCTTCTCTGCTTAGCAAATCACCCAAATGCACCAGCTCATTTAGATTCCATTTAAAAAGGAATCAGCCAATATTGTCATGGTATTAACCACATTGATTTACACCATGACCTCAAAGATATGTCAGAATTGGTTAAATAAACTATGTATAGCTCCTAGGGTAATTGGATTTCTGCTCACGTCCCCAGGCAGATGATACGGTTACATGTAGGAAGAAAGGATTACCTTTGATTATAATGGAAACCTGATTATTAAATGTAAATGGGGCAGAAATTACCATGGAAAATGGACATCTTCACAGGAAACAGCTATAGCACAAAGACCTTGTAGAAGGAAAGTAAATAAAAAAGCAGCTTATAAATAGCTGTGCAATCTAGCAAAAAAAAAAAAGTATCCCAAGTGAGATTAATGCAATCTAAAACTTACAATTTTTCACTAAAACCATTTTGGTGAATCGCAGTAAAATTAAATAAATACATAATGATCCATTAAAATACTACACATGGTCTAAAAATGAAACACTTTTAACTTTTCATTTTTTGCTTTGCCTTATCAAGCCTAAACAGAATTTAATAATACAATTACTTTACAATTAACATAACTTCTGCGTTTTTGCTTTCTCCTCTGCACTTAAATCAGTCATTTGTGCCATTGTTTCCATAATATTATCATATTTTCTTAGTCTTCATGGTAATGAAATGGGTGTCTAAAATGCATGGGCAGTATTAGCTCATATCTGAAGTAGGCATTGCTGTCATTGGGGATCTTTGTTTGGTGCTTTTTCAAAATCTTCAGTCTGTTTTTCAGTACCAGCTCCCTGTACTGTAGTTTGTCAGATTTAATGCTATCAGTTGATATGCTTCAGGCAAAGAGCACAAAAAAGTTTTAGACTGAGCTAAACTAAAAAGCTCCCAGCACTATGTGCCGGTGTGGACCCAAATACAGCCCGTGTAGGCAGGTTTAACCCTAATGTACTGTCTGGGTCAAATTTGACCAGTTTTGACATTTGACAGCAGTAAAATATCCTAAATGTAATTCTTTTAGCCTGAAATTTGCCTGAAATTTACAAAAATGTAAATATTCAGGAACTTTATACTGTTGTAGACGTACTAAAATGTTTTGTGCACTGGGGCTGTTCTAGGTTAAAGTTGAACCATGTCTACTGAGATGGATTTTGATCCAACAGTGTGGGTCAAATCAAGGAAAATGGTCATTTTAGGGACTCCTGAAACTGAAACTGTACATGCCATGACAGTGGTGACAGAGTTAAAGGGGGGATTTTGACACTGTTTTCCACCTATATTGTCCAGGTTCCCACAAACACTGGTGGCCTTTGAAGGATCACTGGGGAATCCTGAAACAGTGAAATAGTAAAACAGCATAGGAGTGATCATATATTACATAAGGAACAGAGGTCATTCAGAGGTCAGATGGTGCCTTGACACAGATGCGAGATGTGCACCGGCAATGTAACTAAATAATCTACAAATTCAGCATGACAAGCAACAGTTTGCTTCGGATGTCAGCAATGGCTGAACAACAAACAAAAGTTTCTAATGATACATTTTCATACGATTATAAAGACGCCTGACCTCCCATTTCAGTGACTGTGGGAAACACATGTGCCCCCCACACAAGCCATTAACAAGCCATAAACACTGGGGATAAATAGCCAGATCCTGAACTTAATAATTTCACTAGATCTAAAAAAAATTGAAACTCAGCACCACTAGAATGACAATAAAATCAAATCAAGAACCAGAATTTGAAATGGCACAAGACTGAAGCTCAACATGTTTAGAATAATTATGAAAAACAGGAATCCCAAACTAAAAATGTGCACTTGGTTATTTACGTCTGTTTATAATTAAACTTCTGATTCTCCAGAAAAGCCCGCTCGTGATGTTTGTCACCTTTAGGAGACGCTGTGCTCATTTGACACCTTCTGTCTGTGCTAATGCCTCTCTGAAGGTGTAGCATTTTCAATAAAAACACCCGTGAAAAGTGTTGTGTGACATTTTCATTCACATAATTAGGATGCTATGAGAATGGATAGCTTTATGTTAGTGTTAATAAGGTGATGAATAGACATGGTTGTTTTTCCTGTCATATCAGGAAAGAAGAGCTGCCTGTGGGGATGCTGAGGTTGCGGTGAGAGCCAAAAAAGCTCACCTGCGCCACTTGGGGAAGAGAAAATCATTGGGAGTGAGTGAGGACGGAGGTGTGGAAAATAGCGGAAGGAGACATCAAATGGTAGAGAGAGGAGTGGGATGCTGTCATTACCCCTGAGAGGACAGGTGTGGACCACAATTAAGACTGAGTTTCACTGGCAGCCATCTGTGAACCCGCAAGGGACAGGACATTTGCAGGCATCCACAGCAGTGTGCACATGTGAGGCCAATGACTCAAATGCATGCATTCACACACACATATCCACACGCGCGGCAGCATCTTCATGAGTGAAACAAGCTATACAGTGATGCTGCAGTTGAATCTGAGGCCAGAGAGATGCTTGAACTGAATCATGAGTAAAATAACATTTGTCTCCATTTTAGATCTCCCAGTTCCAGTTCAGTCTCCAACACAGACACAGCCCACTGCTACAGGTCTCAGTCAGTCTGTCCTTACTCTAGTGCTGGCTCAACCAAAAATAATTTCCCTTCCTCTCTGAGCTTCAGGGTAATAAGGGAACAGGAAAAGGGAGGGAGAGAAAGAGGTAAAGTCTAAATGAAAAACCAGCCTTGGTTTAACATCTTCTCTTTCTGGGGCACGGCTAAGCTTTATTGGATTTTTTAAATTCCTACTTTCGTTAAATCAGACAGAATTTTCTCATAACCTTTGGCACATGAGCAATGTCGAGTTTAATCACTTTTCTTGTTGGAATATACCGTACATGATATTAAAATGCAAAGATGGACAAATAAAAATTTAGCGTCTGACAAGTATTTCATGCTATCCCGTCTCTGCACCTTCTCTTGCTTTTTGACAAAGTGACGCTGAAACCTCTGCACTTTAACATTACTTTAATGAGAAGATGCATGAAATTCATGAATCTTATAAACCCACTTAACACCTAGCCTCACTGTATAACAAGGAAAGAGATAATCCTTAAATTCCCCTTTCAAATTGAGGTCCCCAGTTTGGAGACAGTGCACCAGTGTAGGAGCACAGTTTGCAGGTCAAGAGCTGAGCAGAAGCAAGCAGAGCATTTAATGTTTTAAATACATATTTTAATATATGTTTTTAATGGTTTTAATGAAACAAAAACACGCGAAATCACTTTACAGACATGCAGCCATCCATTCATCCACTCATCAAAGATACAATAATATAATGTGGTGATGAGGAGACAGGCTGGTCATAATTGCTTCTAATGACCTCTTGTTTATCACACAGTCTCAGCTGACGTGTTAGCCTCTTTACGTTTCACAGCAGTTTCCGCGTCAGTGAATCATTTTTACGGATTTTTGAATGAATTTCAAAGACCGAAGATATTAGCAAAGAAGCATCTGCCTTTGGGCTTTATTTGCTCTTTTGGAGTGTGTGTGTGTGTGTTTATTGTCTTAGTTCATCAGAAAGAAGTCATATCCATGAGCCCCATGAGAAACACTTGGCCATGGAAATTGCATCATTTTTAATCCATTCTTCCAAAAACTAAATTGAAACAGTGATGTATCCCACCCTCTTTATAGTGAGCATATCTTACATCAGGACACAGGAACCAAGCACCATCTTTGTGAGCTTCTCGTGCCCTGACATCTTCTATATTTTGTAACTCTGCTGAACAAATCCAGGTATTATGATATAACATGATTATGACGTGCATGCTGTTGTGCTTTGTTTTTGGGTGATATTATTGCAACACTTTCTTGTTAATATCTGCTACTGCTACTATTAAATGGTCGTTACCTTTGGATCAAAATACTGTATCTTTGTTTTCATTTAGTTAGAATATAGTTGAATGTTAAACTTATTTCCAAATAAATCAAATGCATCTACCAATTAAGGCAGACAAGACAGAATTGATAACAATAATAGTAACATTTTAATGCACAGCCACATACGTAGACTCCACATCAAGTTTTCTGTTTTAAGCTCGAAATAAAAATAAAAAATCTGTGGGGACTTTAACAGACTAAAAATAGTTGCTTGCATTCTAATAGCATTGAGTTTTAAATCCAATTTTTAATGAATTATTGATGAACAGAGCAATGTCGATAAAAGGCATTACGCAGCCTGACCAGTGCATTAACTATAAAGCTGCATTTGAATGATGTTATTATTAGGTCATTTCCTGCTTGCTGACCTTAAATGGTAGTTCATTGTCATCAGTTCAGAATCCTCTCTGGCCAAAAATGTGTTTGTGCAGGTCACTGGGATGGAAAAACAATTCATTGCAAAGTAATACAGTGTATATGTGAACAGTCAGTTTTGTATAGGGTGTATAAATCCTGGGCGTGGTTGTGAGAGTGAACCAGCTAAAGGATGGGTTACATACTTATATGAATTAGAGTTTATAGAATGTGTGAGTGCTTGTGTGTGTGTGTGTGTGATGCAATTAACTTTCAAGTGCAATTACCTGCTTAATGTAAACTAGATAAGTACTGAATAAAGTCCTCACCAATATTTTATGACGTCTCAGAGGACAAAACTCACTTAGTGTTTTTAGATATGTGTTCTCCCATTAATGAGAATAGAAACCACAGCATCATGAAGTAAAATCCTCTCAATCATGCATGAACTCAGCGGTGCTGGAGAGATGGAGCCCTCAAACCCACACTCACTAAAGTTGCTCCCATGCAGAGAGCTCATTTGCATGCAGGTGATGGTGTGATTTTTGCCTGTGAGCAGTCTGTAAAGTAGGCTTTGATAAATATAATTCACAGCATGCTTATAGGTTGGTTCGCTGGTGTTAAAATGACAGATGTTGGTTGGACATTTTACACAAATTGTTTTTTTTTTAAAAAACAGTTTTAACTATTCTTACCAACTCTTAATATCATTTTGAACTGCTAATTTGTACTAAGTGATTCAGTGCAGTATCATAAATCACATTTTCTTTACAATTCGTTAACTTAAAACTCTGTACGCAGTACCGCACACAGTAAAAATGAACTCTTTTATTTGTTTCCTGTACACTTTCAAGTACTACTAATTTATTACTCATTGTATGTCTTCTGCTTATAGTTTCTCTCTAGGCCAGAAACTCTTCACCAATGTTTAGCCTTTCCCAGCAAGCAGCCTGCACCGGGCGGCCAGATAATGGGCTGGTGTGGTGCACGGCAGGAGCAGGCGTTCCTAATGACCCGTAACTGAGCAGCACTGGGCTGTACAGTAAGAGCACTCAGGAGCCTCATGAAATCTAACCATGATCTCATTTTGTAACAGCGTGCACTTGCTCTGGAACATGGCGTCACTGGTGGGCGTTAATAATAAAGAAGCGAGACAGACTCTCAGTTCTCAGAAAGTGGTCCTCTCTCCAGTTTTACTACATTTGTTGACTAGAATTGTTGGCCAGCTAATAAAATCTGCTTTGGCTCTAAGGTTTTCATTCTAGCCCACATTGACTCAAGTCTATTTCATTCATAGCAACTTTTCTGAAGTCATTCCTTCACGCATGCAGATGGGATGAACTGATCTTTTGTTGTGGAGGGAATAGAGGGAGAGAGACTTTGCTGATGCTTCACAGCTCCTAATCTTATTGGAAGTTAGGCTGTTTGTTCCCCTGTTTTGGCCCTATCAGTCACACTTAGATGAAGCCTGAGGGGAAGTAATATGGGTAGATTGGGCCTGAGTGGCACAGGGAAGTTGCCAGGGCACATGGGGGACTATGAAGTAATACTGTGTGAAGTACCACAGCCAGGGGTTCAGCTCAGTGTGGAAGGATGCGTAATGGTAATGAAGAGAGATGAGATGAATCTGATACTCAAGGGACAAAATGTCTCTCTTTTACTCGCTCACTCACTCACACACACAAATACGCGCACAATACTGTAAAGAATGGCCTTATAGATCGTGTGCTGACACGCTCGCCTGTGATAAACATCATTCGGCACAGTGCTATTTCTGCAGTGTCTCCACTTTTAAATGTTTTAAGAGAGATAGAGTGAAACTTATAGGGATGGAATTCATTGATATACAGTATGAAGGGAATCTGCTGACATAATGCATCACCAGTTCTTGAATCTTGAATGCCTTGAAATAATTTTCTGTGATAGGCTACACATGCACAGAGAGTATCAGTGGGTAATGGACTTCCTGTGGTATGGACCGAATAAGGACTCTGGAAGATGGAAACGGAGATAGGCTGGCATTTTAAAATGTCTACATCCAGTAAAGGCTCTGTCTAACTTGGTGGGATAAGAGTGTCAATTGGATTATTCAGAGTGCCTATTTTTAAGCACCTACTAGACGCTTTTAATGCACGGCTAACTCGTTTATTTATTTATTTATTGTTACAGAATTTGCGATGACTTTTAAAATATGCAGTGATGGATGTCACTTTCAGTGAGCGGATGCATTTTTTTCATACTGCAAATAAAAAAATATATAGTTCAATGTGTTTTTACAGCATTTTATCCCGAGTGCTTAAATAAGCTGTAATAAAATCCATAACTGGACCTTTGACGACGCTTGTTATCTTATTAGGAGCTAAGCAAATATATCCAACACTCTCTCAAAAAAGCTCTCCAGAAGCCCGGTGTGCTATATAATGAGAAATCAGAGAAAAGTGAGAAATTATCTGGAGTCTGTTTTCCTACCTTAGCCTGGTTGCTAATGAGCACTGAGTGTCTATGTCTCAGAGAGAAATGAATAGGGGTTGGAGATGCACTTTTCCCCCCCAAGTTAGAGTAAAAACCATCAATAATGCTCTTTAGTTGGTTGCAAGGTGCAGATTAGTTTTTGCCCTACGACTTTAGCCCAATCCTTCTTTATAACAGAACAGCTCTAAAGAACCAGAAAAGAATTCCTTTCCTTATTCTAGCTACTAATGAAGATTTATAGCTGGAAGTTTGAAATTCTAGATGACTTACACAATGCAATGACTAGCCTGCCAGAATTGAAAGTAGAGGGAGAAGGCGATGGAGGGAAAGGTATTAAGATATTTCTGGTCCTAAAGCAGGCACTCGTTGATATGCACACATATGTTTTACATTTAATTCCAAATCAGGACCCAGTGCACACACAGGGACAGGCAAGGCAAACAAAGTTTAACATTAATAAATCCCACTCTGAAAGACATTAAACAACATATTAAAAACTGGACATTTGGCAAATATGGCCCAGCTACACTGAGTGCATTTGATCATCAAGCTGCCTTCATTCCAACAAAGAGGAAAACTCTCTGAAAGTGGAACTGTTTAAAGGTATGAGTATGTCTCTGATTTCTTAGTGGTTAATATTTCATCCATTTTATATTTCTTTCACTACTGACACTGAACAGAAGTTACCTGGTTAGAGCAATACCTCAATAAGTCGTGACTTAGCTGAACTCTTATCCGGGGTCTCCTCCCTCTCTCTTTTTTGGGGTCCATCATTTGGGGTTGTGATGTTTAATCCAGCTGCTCCTGCTGGCTAGTTGGAGGATAGTTTGAGGGAAGAGATAGTCTTAAGGCTTCCTTATGATGGTTTGTGTATTTTTGTAATCAGCAATTATGAGTAATAAGTGCTTAAAGCAAAATTTTATAGAGCTATTGGCCACCGCTTCTGCACATGCCACCACCACCGTGCTCTTTATCTGTGACTGGCTTTTTGACAAATAAAATGCACATTCATTTGCTAATACATAACTCATAGGGGCACCGAAAAGTTTTTAGATTTTGACTAGTATCACCAAAGTGGGAGATACCAGTTTCGAAAACAAAAAAACAGGCCAGTGAACCCTTCCAGACTTATCATAAACATTTAAAAAGATAGCAGAGTCTTCTGCACTAGTCAAAACAAGGCGAAGCAAAATGAGGTTTTGCTTTGCCTTTAAAGGGCCACAGAAGAAGGTGGACATTACAAAGCCTGAAGCCTGGAAAATCAATCAGGAACATAAGTGTGAGTTCCACACAGCTCCTTTGTATTGCCTTCTTGCTATGCTCAGGTTACCTTTAATCATCACTGATCCCTTGCTACTATTCAGGAACTCACAGCTCCTTCTCCTACCCTTAAAGCCTTTGATATGGATAGGTGTGAAACTGGCTCTCATTGCTGATCCCTACCACCACCAGGCTCACCATCCAAGTAATTCAGTTTGCAGTCTCCGGTTTGTGAATTGATTACTTTGCTATCCCTCTTTAAATTGGTGTTTGGAGAGTGGCTCTCTTTCGCTTGTCAAAAAAAAAAAAAAAAAAAACCCCAAAAAAAAAAAAGGAAA
>JAVDPK010000450.1:30325-53745 GCA_034780415.1 Cichlasoma orientale | reverse complement strand
ACAAAAAGAAGTCCAGTCGCCTTTTTTCAAGCTCCAGAGACTACTATGACCTGGATAACTGAGAATCTACACAGACAGACAACCTTTATTCTTCACACAGCCTGAACTCTCTGAGGCAACTTCGTTAAGCAGTCTTCGGGATCAGTTCTCCAGGCTTCCTGAAGGACATTCAGGGCTCTTCTTTGGATGTTTCTGCCTTTTGTTCCCCTCTCTGTCAGGATGATCCCACACTGCTTCAACAATGTTGAGCTCCAGGCTCTGGCCGTGACTGATAGTGTTCCACTGCGTGTTCTTCTATCCAGGTATGTTTTTACTGCATTGTGTTTGTGAACATTATCATGTAGAAAAATGAAGCCAATCAGATGTTTTCCAGATGTTTTTTGCACGGTGGCTCAAAATCTGGTTTTACTTTCCTTTGTTCTTAATTCTACCAATACTGACAGGATCCTCGACAGCACACACTGAAATGCAGCCTCAAACCCTGACAGATAGCTGCAGACGCTCACTGCTGTACAGTGTTGGGGTCCCTAGTCAAAAAAGTAATGTATTGTATATGGCTTGTTATTTTTTCTTAAAAGTAATGCAGCACATTACTTAATTACTTACCAGAAAGTAATTTATTACACTACTCATTACATTAGTTTTGCGTTACTAAATGACCCGAAACATATTGTCACATTATTACCAGTGAACAACATAAGCCTCAGGCTGTAGTTCGACACACCAACACAAATTCCTGCCCTAACGAGGACACACAAAGGATCTTTTAGGTTTTATGTATGAAAATAAAACTGACAACACAAAGCAAAGTTGAACTCCAGCCCAGAGAGACTTCAAAGCCATTGCCACAGTGATTCTACTGTAGAAACACGAACAGGTGGAAATGGAGGCCACTAAAAGCCCGACTGCTTATCGCTGACTTTGTTACCTTTTGAAATTCAGGGTCTGACTGCTGGGGCTGGGGTCGGCATCATTTAACATCATTCTGGGTTCTTGGCTAGCTCTGCATTAGCATGCGGTCTGTGCACACACCTGCAAAGAGCCAAAGTTGTGTTTGGAGTGTAATGCAGCTGTTTCTGTTCTGGATGCAGTTTGCATTTCACCATCGCGCTCTTGTTGTTTTGTGCAATAAATAATTGTTAAAAGCTGCAGAACGCGCCACCATTTTCCTCCCCCTGCACACAGAGTGAAATCAGCTGATGGCAGTGCCGGCGCACAGGAAGAAAAAACTTGCAGATGACTGAAGAGCCTTTTTAATGCAAGTAACAACATAATTGTAACTGCAATGTAATTACTGCATTTAGTACAGTAATGTGTCACGTTACTGCGATACTGCAAAATACTGCTGTTGTACCTCACTCCTGATTACTCCATAAAACCTGTTGCAAGGCTGTTGTTACCTCAGCCTTTTCTCCCTCTTTCTTTTCCTTAAGTATGGCTTCCATTTCCGACGAGGCTTCAGTGAACAGCAGATGAAGGGCCAGGTGCATCTCTCAGGTCCTGTGTTGTCACTTGTCCAGTTCCCTGAATTTTTTAAGGACACACTGCACACCATGCTAATATATGCCAAGTTTTTTGACTAATAGGTGTTTGGGACTCAATTGTCTGTTATTTGTAGACACAACTGGTCCTTCCCTTGCCTTAGGTACCTCTTCGTGCTTGGATGATTCAGTGTTAAGTGGCTTAACTGTTCAGAGAGAAACTCTGAAAGACCTTCAGAAACCCTGGAGAACTTCTGCTCGAGACCACTTTAATAAATGATGGAAAGGTCTGTCTCCTTAGAAACAAATGTATAAAGAAATGAGGGCTGGCTCAAGACTTTTGCACAGTACAGTACTGGGCATAACAGTGGTGCACTGTTATGTCAGTGCACCATAACAACATCCTGAATAATGCACATATAAATCTACATATACACATATGATGTTAAACGTCTTATTAAAGCGTGCAAACCAGAGCTATGATCACTGAAAACAAACTTTTCCTAAAATTATGTCATATTTTCAATAAAGTTAAATTCTCAAGAAAACAAAAAGAAAATCAGTGAATTAATGTTTTCACTTTTCATTCATAAGCAATTTTATTTTGGTGACTCTGAATAGCTGATTCATGATATAACAGTAATAATAGTGAATGTTGTCTATAACACATAAAGAGCAGTGCCAGGGGATTATTATCATCTTCTGGAATAATTAAATGCTTTGTTTTAATATGTGGGTATAAAAATATAATTTAGGATGTTCTTTTTTTTTTTTCCCCAGTTTCCACACTAAGGTGTGTTTGTTTACTCGGTGACACTGAAGAAAATCTCATCTGAACAGTCTGAGTTCAGACCGCTTCCTACTTTGCTTCATGTCAGCGATGAGATCAAAAGTGTTTCAAAATAGAAACGAGAGCAGAACTAATTTTTTGGAACAGCAGGTGACCCGGTGTCCTCCTGAACATGAACAGTTTTAAATCTTTCATGAATTATATAAATCTTTTTTTTTTTTTTTGGGGGGGGGGGGGTGTCACGCCGTCTTTGCTGGTTTAATGAACTTTTTTTCCCTTGATGAGACAGCCGACTGTGTATGATTACATCCAGCTTAAATTCTAGCTGTTATTTCATTCTCCAGTGTTTTTCCGTGCTTTGTCTTTAAAAGTATTGGATGCTGCGATGACCCAGTTTCCCAATACTGATCAATACAGTTTCATCTTCTTTTGCAGTTGACTCAGTTCCTCAGCGCTGCTTATGATAGGATCAATAGAAGCGAGGGAGGGGTCAGGTGGTTTGCCGGTGGTTGGTGGCGCCACGGCATCAAAGCATTTCAGAGCAGAGCAGTTCGATAGCTTGTTAGTATGCCTGACGATTTCATCACAAAGTCTGAAATGCAAAAGAAGACACGCTCGCTCTAAATTTAAATCTGCCACTTTTTCAGCTGAGGCTGCTGCAAGACTTGCATTGCATATGTACAGTAGTCTTTGCTGTAAAAACTGTTATAACCCTGCCTCACTCAAGGGAAGAGACTGTATCTTGCACAGTTCAGATTTGTGAAATAATGCAGTTCACCTTTAGTTCCCCTCTTTCCTCCTCAGTCGTGCCGGGATTGACGGCTTCAGACAGACCTGTTTTTGCATTCGGAATCCGATGATCCGGCGTACTCAGGGGATCAATCAGAACCTCAAGGGGGACGCCAGGATGAGTCCAGGACGCAGAGATGTGAATGCTCCAGCTCTCAGGCTGCCCAAAGGTCCCTGTGGGGAGGGAGTTATCAGTTTTCATGTTTTACCAGTTTGCACAGCATGGCACTGAGCAAAGGTGACGCGGCCAAAACTTTGGCTTCTTCAAATGTCACAATGTCTGAATCCATTTAAAACATTTTTTCTGCAGCCGTATCCAACTGGGCAGCAGAGCTTCTTTAGTGGTTTGCTGCCCAGCAAACAAAAAAAACTGTTTTATTTTAAGACACGTGTGAATTTTACGTTCACTTTTACATCTGCGTTCACGTCGTGTACTGTTGTTATTACATAGTTATTAAACAGTGGCGGCTCAAACTGAGTTTTTACAGGAGCTTTATGTGTCTTTGCGACGGAAACTTGATCTTTTTTTTTAGGACTCCGGTTTCAGAAAGATCCCACTTCACTATTTTTCCAACTGGTTTGTTCAAACATCCTCTTTTTGTTTGGAAATAAGCACAGAGAAAAACTACAATTCTAACCAAACTGTTGCAGCTCTTCTGCATCAGTTGCTGCCACACAAACCAGGAGCAAACCAAACGGCAGGTGGTGTAGGAGGACTGGTTGTTTACAGACAAAAACTAATTAATTTGTCATATAATTGTTAGTCTGAATTGTACCCGATGGGTAAGATACCGGGGGGCCCCCCCACCCCACCAGTGGGTGAGTAGAGCCATGTCTCTCTCAATGAATTCGTTAACATTAATGTTGTTTTGTTTAATTATTAAGTCTACAACACGGGGGTTGACATGTGCAAAATGTCACCTACCTATGAATTCTCCTTGTGCACTCCAAAGACGCACCGTGTGGTCAGTGGATGAGGTAAGCACCACTTGATCATTGTCAACAAGGTGCAGGCTGGACCAGAATAAAGAGACATGAGATGAAATGGGAGAAGGCATTTCTGGCAGAACACACTAAATCATCCACCCTGTTGGTACATCAGATGGCAGAGGCACCCTGGGCAGCTTCTCACCTATACTGATCGTCTGTTTAAGCCCTTCCCACACACGTAGTCTCTTCTATACTTTGTTTGTGTACTGCACCAGGAGGAAGTTACCGGTAGGCTGTTTCTGTTGCTGCTGCTGCTGCTGCTGCAGCTGCTGCTGACACCTCAGACTGAGAATGAGTGGATTCACTAAGGATGTACCCATGAGGAATTTTAAGCATGGAACTAACTAAAAGTTAAGCACACAAAGAGTCTAATTCAGTCGGGTCCACTACTGTCACAAAAAAAAAAAAGGATGTCATTTCCAGCTGGAGTAATTTATATTTCATGGCATGGCTCTTTTCTGTGCCTCCCTACTCTTTCAAATGCATATATGAAAAGCCAGTAGTGGGTAGAGCAGCAGGAAGCCTCCTGGGCAGAACACAGCAGGTATCAGTGATAACATATATGACAGTGATTAAGTCAAACACAGCATGAAAAAAAGAGGAGCCAGGCTGGAGGTGGGTTGCAAAGCAGTTCGCAGATGCACAACAAATCAGGCCAAAGCAGCTTAAATCCCATGCCCTACATGAAATTTGTGAATTAGATGCCTAGAAGGGTGCCTGATGTGGGCTGGCACTGAGATCAGCTGCTTGGATTGAGACTCGGCTTGACTTTGTGACCCGCCTGAACTAACGCTATGCTTTATTTCTGTGTTTTACATACCCAGTAACTGTGTTGGTGTGGGCACGCCAAAAGGTTTCAGCTAAACGAATAAATAAAAAAAATGTTCTGATCAAGAAAACATCATAATTTCGCTGTTTGTCTAAATGAATTAAAAAGCGAGGAAAAAGATTAAGCAAACCTCTCAGTGATTTCCTCTTAGGGTCGAGCTTCTCCGTGCTGTACACGTAGATGTAACCAATTCTGTCAGCCATGTACAGCAGCTCATCCTCCTCTGTTTTGGCCAGTTTTGTTATCTTTTGTTGAAATTTAGACTGAAGAGTGCAGATGCAAATAAGAATGAGAACTCACATGAATACTTCTGTGCAGACACATCGCTGATTATTCAAATTCATTATTGGGTAATGGCTCTCTACGGCTCAAATGAGCAAAATAAAAGGAAGAAAATCAAACAGTAACAGTTTTCTCCCCTGTGGAGACCAAATGTTTCCTTCCCTGCCGAGAGACTTAATAACCTACGTTTCAACGGAGAACACTCCTCTTCAAATAATCCGATATGTACATAATATAATAAAAACTGTGTCAACTGTTAATGAAAAAATGAAAGCATGTGAGCCGTTGATGGCGGGTAAACAAGCACAGATGAACTGTGAAAGGAAGGCGACAATTATTTTGATATCGAAGAGTTTTGTGAGTCATTTGTGCTAAATTTTTTTATGCTGCTTTTTTGTGTTATTTGTGCTGAATCAAGCAGGATTTCTTAGGCATAAAGTATATTTTATTTCAGCTTTGAGGGGGCGGGTTACGGGAACTTTTTGGATGCCCTCATCTTCACCCATCTCCCAAAGCAAGAGGCCCTGCTTTGCATTACTTAGCTGCAAGGAATGTACCTGGCGGTTTCTTAAAATCTAGAGCTAAGCAAAGAACCTGCCGAGTGGATATATTATCTTGCTTTTTATTCAGCTGTTTTAAGGATAAAAGAAAGAAAATAAGTATTCATTGATTGCCAAAAGGGGGGAACGGGGAGACGTTGCAGAGTAAAAGATCTTACAGCTTTGAAGCTGCTCACAAACTTTCCTCCGCCGAGCACATTCCAGAGATTTACACAGCCTTTAAGAAGAGAAAATACATAATTAACACTGTAATGGAAGACACTGTGTGAGGTTGCTAAAGTACGGTCGTGCTTATTAGACCTGTTCGTAGCACTGACCTTCAGCTCCAGATGACAGGAGAGCTGTAGCTGAGGAGTCCTTCAGAAAAATTATGCTTGGAACACTGGTATCCAGCCCTAATCGGGGAAGACAAAATGTGAGACAAAGGCGGTGATCTGATCACATTAAATTTCACTTTGAAGCTCCAAAATCACCTCTAACAAGGGGACTGACAAATCGACACTGCACTCGTCCAGAAACCGCGTTCCACACGATAATCTCTCCATCGTAGCCGCCAGTGGCCACGAGAGACGGGGGACACTGTGCCGCACAGAGTATGTCATCCTTATGGCCACTTTTCTGAGGAGAGACAAACTGTCAGACTCTCTGCATGGCTGCAAAATGATGAAACTCTTAATCCCAAATCACAAACTGCAGTGGAGTGTGAGTTATCGTGAGTCGTTTCTATCCACGGTCACACGAGATAAAGCGCATATCTCTCTGTATCAACTAAGTTTGTTTTATCTAATTATGGAAATGTGGCAAAGCTTCAGATTTATCTCTGACACTTGAAAGGGCAGATTATGTCACTTAAAGAGTATAAAATTTCCTGACACAGATCAGGAATCATGCAGGATCTGTATCAGGATCCTAACAGGATTGAGGGGAATCAGGTAGCTTGTGATTTTCTCTGTTCTTTCACCCGTCAAAAAGAACCGGCGCAATTTTAAAAGCATATCAGTCTTCTCTTTAACTTGGCAAAAATGTGAATATATTGTTAAGTAAACTCATTCCTCAATCTCATCAACTTAGAAATGATCAAGAAGTCGGCGCACCTCACGGACTAAGTAAATGCCCGGAAGGTCAACGTCTGTTAACGAATAATCTCCAGGAAATGAAAAATCAAAGGCGCTAAGCACACTCATTAAACAGCTGAGAGGACTCGGGATGAAAAATATTTTGAGTCGTTTCAAGCCTCATATGAATGTCAAAGAGTTTTCGGTGAAGTCTTGATTTTGCTTAAAATATTCGAGCCAAATGTGTCACACATGGATTAGCAGCTCATTTGATGTCAAACCCCTGAGCAAGCAGACAAGCCAAACATTACGCCTGCTGCTGTACTTCACACTGATACAAAGTGATTCATCTCGTTCTTCGCGCGCTTATTTTTCACCGCGCTCAACAGGAGGATCCTGCTCGGAGTGATGCTGCCGACGTGAAGCTGCACACACCGTCAACCCGGGGAAAGCAGATGGCATTTTGAACTTAGATTATATTCCGTGCCAAAGTGAAATATTTAGCGGAACTGGGTCATGTTTTTAAAGTTTAATGAGATGCAACACAACACTGACCATCTGGAGGAACTGAAAAATTCACACTGAACTGGAGGCTCCGTGGCTAATGGGGGGGAGAGCAGTACATATAAAACAACCCATTGATCTTCCTCCTGCAGGCCATTAATGAAAAACTATTTCAAGAGAGCCCGCTGTAGATAATCAAAGGGGTCACTTTTCCTCTTGGCCACTGTAAAGTAGCCTTTCTGTTCTGTTAATGGGCATCTTTGAGGGTGATGGGAACCACCAGGCATAATGAAAGAGATGGAAGGGCACGGAAGTCGCCTCATCCGATGAATCATATGGCATTAATGAGAATCGGTTTTCCTCCTGCAGCTCATGTATGCAGAACTGTGTCCCGCTGTCAGAGATAACTCAGGTAAGATCAGATGAAACAAAAACTGTAATTTATGAGCTGATATTTGCGGGGGGGGATGGGGGGGGGGTTGATTACACAGCATTGAGAGCACTAGTCACCTTCAAAGAAACAGAAATCAGAGCACTTGGCAATTTTTCCTGCTAATGAAGTGAGGATTCGCCTGATCTGCGAGGGCGATTAAATGTTTAGCGTCTGAAGCAGTGTAAATTGTTACTACTCGGAGCTGTTTTTGCAGAAATGCCTCAAGAAAATATCTTTCATCCAGATACGACGGTCAGACAAAGACGATTATGGAGTTTATCCTCCATCACGTCAAAATATTTGTCCATTAAAAAAGAATCCTTGTGAATCTAGAAACTACAGATATGTCAGCACTATTCAGAGTCTTGTTTATGAATACCCTAGAGGGTGTTAAAGAAATAAGATATTGTACTTTAAAGTTCTTGCAATAAGATTTAATCAAAAATGTTCATTCTTAATAAGATATCCACCAAAATGTGTCTTAACCTTTTTCCTTTTTCTTTAGAAACTTGCTCCTGAGTGTCTGTGCACACAAAACAGCGAGAACATGTGGATAATGAGCTCCCTTGTAAGACACTGTAATCTGAGTGTTCATGCACTGTGCTCTGGACTAAATCGGTGATAAAACCGTCCTCACTGCAGCAGAAGCGCCGATTCTGTGGAGCAGAGCCCGCCGTGAACTACAAGTGCAGGCGGCAGGTTAAAGCTCAGCTGCGCTGGAACTAAGACACAAAGAAGTGGCGTGAGGACACTGATGTGTGTGGAATAAAATTGACAAAATGTCAGCGTAATTAAGCACTGACGGACATTTATGATAGGGAAGTTTTATGAGAGGAGAAAAGGAGGTAAAACTGAGGTTAGGAGAAGCGAGCGCGGCGAGAGGGGATATTTCACTGCTTGAGTTTAAAATGTATCTGCAGGCGATGCTACGCAGTAGGGCAGAGATCAGGGGAGGCTTTGTTACTCATCTCTCCCTCTGAGCTTTCCAGCCAGTCAGCAGAAATGATTCTTTGGACTTTCTTGAGACCACAGTGTCCTTTATGTGTCCGCGTAATATGAATACAGCACCAGCAGGGAAGCTTTATCTTCAGTGCTTGTAGGTGCAACTGTGACTGAGGCAAAGCACGGTCAGGCCTGGCCCGGCAGCCCTACTAAATAATGTACAAAGATGATTTGTTCTGCCACAGCAAGGATAAAATGCACCACGGTGCCGTATGTAGCATTGTGATTACACGGCGGAGCTATGTAGATACTGAAAAATCAGATGCAGGCTTCAGCTTGTCTAAAACTACAAGAGGTGAGAATAGTTATTTTCTTTACTTAAACGTAGCAATACCACACTGTCTCATGGGCAATTTTCCACATTTTAAACTTCACACAAAGGTATGACCAGCAAAATGCTCCAGCAGTACTCAGTCTGCAGAATGGGACCTTATGAGACTGTATTACAATTATTAAAGGGGAATTTGATTAAATATTCTCATTATAATAGTGTGTTTCATGCTATGATCACAGGCATCGTTAGATAACCTACAATGCATATTAAAAAAACACTTTGATTACACACTAAAACACATTATAAACAGAAAAATAAAGTAGTAATCCAGCCAAAGACCACAACTATTGCTTTGGACCGTGTTCTAGTGTTTCTGTCATCAATTTCACCTAAAATAAGAAGAACACAAATCCTGTCAGAAGACACTAAACTACTTTTTTTTTTAAGCCTTTCTGAGCTTCTGATATTGGACTTGTTTGTGCAGGAGTGTTCGTAATTACCAGATCATCCTGCCACGAAGGCTGTGGCCTCTGGACGTGATGAAGGTCCTCAGGTGTGTCCTGACAAAATGCAGACTTTGAATCAGCAAACAGGGAGGCGCTTTATATCCCAACAGATATACATTTTTGTTCATTAATATTTGAAATGAAACTTTTTTTTGTTTTTTTTGGATAAGAAGTGTCATCAGCCACGGAATTGAAAATTTGCACCTTGTCTGGTTTTATAATACAATTTTAAAAAGGGCATGTGTGGTACGAACCCTCTTTTTTTCTATTTCGGAGTGGAGGTTAGCTGGTAATGACGGTGTAAACAAATGCAAATAGGATGCAACTTGATGGAAGGATGGGGGGAGCGAAGAAATAATTGGAATGGGATTTCTGAAATACAACTGACAAATAATACCTTGAATTCGCTCATTTCTTTTGTACTCACTGGGTAAATGTCAATCTTCCGGTCCCTTCCGACTGACATCACATAGCTTCAAACATAAATTGCACAAGCTCAGCATGGATTCAAATTTATTCTAAGCCGAGAACACTTGCCAAATATCACATCATTACTCACAAATTCCTGTGGACTTGGAGGAAGATGCAGTCACACACCTCATGACATTCACCATCTACAGGGGGAAAAAGCAACTTCAATTACCGGATCATTTCAAACTTTTTGTTCTGAGAGAGTGAAAAAGGAAGAAAAAGAAAGGCGTACCCTTCTTTAATGTCTTCAGGCACAGACCACTGTTGAAGTTCCAGATCTTTAAACACCCATCTCTTCCAGCGGTGACGAGTCTGCAGACTCAAGAACATACTGTGAGGATGGCACCTTATGATAATGTAGCATAAGTATGATAAAGTAGTGGCTCTGTATATTATATAAAAAAGTGAAACTACTTATTGTATCGTACCTCCTCCCTTTGGGATCCAGTGTCATGCATGTGATGGAGGACGGTTCACGTGTGCCACCGAACTCAAAAACCTGACGCCCGGTGTCAAAATCCCAGACTCTCACCACCTAAAACCAGCTCAGGTTCATCACGCGTTTGATTTTCAGAATATCTAATATGATGGTCAGCCATGTATACGTTTTCAGTAGAACTCTTAAGCTGGTTATTGTGTTGCAAAGCAGTAATTTACTCACAGATCCCTCAGTGCAGCTGACTACCTGGCGAAACTCCTCACTGTAGCCGCAGCACAAAACAGGCTCATTATGAGAAACAGTGAAACGCGGGTGAAGCCGTCGCCTGACAGAGGAAAAAGATAAGAAAATGAATAATAAGAGGGAGATTAGCATTAAGGAGCTGCAGTCATCTCTGCAAAAATAAATCCCCGTGTTCAGAATGAAAGCAGGGCCTTAGTTTAAACTCAACAGCTGTATTTAACTTCAGAGCACATTACATCCCCTCACTAACTGAGCTCAAAGGCATGACATCCTACCTTAACTTTAGAGGGAGCATAGCCATGCGGTCCGCTGCAATGTACAGACACTTCATTGCAGGCGAGTACGCGCATGCAGATATATCACCGTGAATCCCGCTTGCTTTGGGGTCTGCAGTAAACAGGCAGCACTGATCCTGAAGATGCCAAATCTGAAGTAAACAGGCAAAGAGCAATGAAAGACCTCACGCTGTTTACCTGATGAAGAGCGGCAGTGCCACACTGTAAGTTATGCCAGGTATGGGAATAAAGTATGCTAGAATTATACAGTGAAAAATAAAGTAAAATAGAAGTTTTACCAGTCTCTGTGCAGTCCTGTAAAACTAACCTAAGTACCACGAGTTCAGTAGCTCATAGACTCGAAGTAATTGTTTTCAATGTGTGACTTTATCAGTCTCTCGCATCATAGTGGAGGAATTTTGGCCCACTCTTCTTTACAGCATTGCTGCAGTTCATTGAGGTTTGCACTGTCAAATTTAAAAGGTAGTAGACTAAAAAGAAAAATACAAATATCTGGAATGTGGTTGTGCTGAACAGAAAAGTGGAAGCAAACTAAGACAGATTTGAGCTGGGAATGCAAAATTAATGTTATGTCTGGATTTCTAACACTGCTGGAGAAATGCCCACAGGGCGTGATGACTGTATTACAATCTCAATCGTAATTCGTTTGGATAGTTTGGAAAACACAAAATCACATGTGAAATGTAAAAATTAGTCATCAATCACTTTCACAGTGCAGTCCGTGGAGACAGAGAAGATCTGACTGTCTTCTGAGGAGATGCAGATGGAGACGATGGGAGCAGAGTGGCCCTTCAAAATGCCAGTTGGTTTCCTAAAATGAAAATCAGGAGAAAAAAATTGCAGCTTTGTAAACACAAAGAAATCCCACTGATTTCAGGTTCCTCACCCGGAATAATGTGGGTTCCACAGGCGTATGAGTTTGTCCAAACCTCCAGTAACCAGCAAACTGTGCTTCTCACAGAGGTCAAAGGTCTTGACACCTTTGTAGATTGTGAAGACAGTCTGATCACATGATGCACGGACCTGCGGCGTCCAGCTCAGTTGGGTCTTTTTGCTTTTACCTTCGTAGCAGGCCTCTTTAATCTCATTCAGCTGCAGCTGAGCATCTGTTAAAGGCAACATGCAGCCTCAAAAAAGAAGGACAAAAAACAAAACATAAACAATACACATTTTAGTAAAAGTCTGTGTGTACAAGCATCAATCAAAACATGCCTTTTGAAGCAAGGGTAAGTCATTATCGGAATAAATGACCGAGTCTGCAAGTGGACATGCCCACTTACGAGGCGATCGCGCGCACACACACAGGCTGCAATTGATTGGTGAATTTGTGATAGATGAGTCATCACGAGCCATTTCTCACAGCTATCCATCCAGGCTACCCAACGTTCAACGCCGAGTTTAATTACTGAACACCGTGGGATAAGAAGGAGTCGATGCTTTTTTTTTAACCACCGTCTTACGGACGCGTCATTTTTGGTTCAGCTCTTTCATTATAGAGACTCTGTGTGCGTGTCTGTAACGCAGATCAGTAAATATGTATTTTAAGTCCAGGTAACAACAATAAATGCATGATTTTCTGGTATTGCACCAAACATACCATGCCATAAAGACACAGAAATATAGCTGAACAGAAATTACCTACAACAAGAGAAGAAGGTTCTTCATTCGATGAGGAGACAACAGCCTGAAGACTGTGAAAATATTTAACCTAAATTAGGGGAAAAAAAGGTTATCATTTGATAATATAGGTAAATTCCACACAGGCAGTAGAACTTGTCACTTGACGGAACCTAAATGTATTTCTTTGTATGGAAAGTCTATAAAACCATGGAAAGGTAAAAGGTCACCTGTGTCACCCAGTCATGATGAACCTTCCATCTAATAAATGCCACATTTGGAGAAAGAACTGCACTGTCAATCGCTATGTTAGGTATCGTTTCAGTCTTTGCTTGTTTACGCCACAACCTATAAAAAGAAAATCATCAAAAAAATTCAGAGATGCAGCTTCATATATGTACAATACCTATAATCTAGGGGACATATGGAAACAAAGGTATAATTTCATACAGCATAACCGCATGAAGTGGCTGACGCATTCTATTTTTTTTTCAGTTTCTACTCTGTTCCTTTAAAACCTGAATATAACTGCACGATCTCTAAACACAAGCCGTGAGTCATACTCAGACACAGATGTTTTCATCCTCATCGGAAGGTGTCAAGAATACTGTTTGGTACAAATAGACTCCCAAAAGTGAGTTGAAAACCAGGTGGCAGCAAACGTGATTGACAATGAAATCCCCTCACTTGGAATTTTCTAAATGTATGACTGTCAGTATTTCATTATTACATATTATGGGTTTACGATCCTCCACTGAGGAGTCTCAGTGAAGGATGAAACCAAGTACATCTTCTAATAGCCTCAGTATTGCAGTTACCATGCAACTAAAGTGATGTGGTAGTTGGTGTAAAGCTGGTGCTGCTACTCTGCAGCGCATCCAGAACTTTTAATTGCTGTATATTATGCTCAAGACTCACCAAACATATTGCAAATATATCTTAACTTCTGAGATATACTCATTTTTTTAAACTTGCAAATTATTTTTGATCAGGCAAGATGCTAATCTGGGAGAGAAACAAGAAAAAAAAAAGTGCTGAAATCTGATTGGCTATAAATGGTTCTAGTGTCTCTCAGGCTTTTCTTTGATCACCTGGTAATATTTAACTCTGAGTGGCCAGAATGTTGCTGTAAAGGATGTTCAAAGCGATTTAATATGACTACAATAGTAATATCTTGAAAATGCATGCTTGCAAAAACATACCTGAAGGTATCTCCAGCAGAGGATATTAAAATGATAGTCACACATCCCTGTGAGACGAAGCAGTTAAATCACTGCCAGATTTTTTTGTTTGATCGTTCAATCAGATTTTAACAACAACACCTACTTCACAGTCTCCGTATAGAATGCAGCATTTATCTGGGCCAGCGTAGCTGCGGAAAAACGAATATCAACATGTAAAGAATGAATCTGGCATTTATAAGATGATGCTAACAACAAGATTTGTTGCTCACCTGTAATCTAATGTCAGCGGTATTGTTTCCAGTGCACTGATCTGACAGTAAGGCTCCAGAGAGAAAAGCTCATAAAGCTGGATCTCTCTGTCCCTGCACCACAGCAGAGACATCCACATAAACAAACTGAACGAGTTAATGAGAGCCAATTCTATTTCACCATTTCTCATTACCCCGTCCCGACGATCAGCTTGTTGTACTCTGTCATCAGAGTGAAATCACTTGCCCATTTGGACTTTATACTTGTGGGACCTTCATTCTGTGAGAACGAACAAACACCTGAAAAACTCATATTCATGCAAAAGTCAAGGTTGAAATCACAATAAATTCCCAAAGCATCATGTCTTAATTTCTGTCCTGAGTTTGCTGATTTGATGTACTTTGTCTACATGTCATAGATATGAAATGCACTCCCGCCGAATGTGCTGGATGAGTGATTATTTCCACGGCATCACAATACCTGCATCTTTCAGGGAATCACTGGTCTCTTTTTAAGAATATATATCAGTAAACTGTTTCAAATGCATGTTAAGCAGGAACCATTCGGTTTGTGGTTAGAGTGCTACAGACTTTGAACAGTAATCAGTAAGTATTCAAGTAAACGTGCACAAGCTGAAACATACAAACAGGTGTTTGGTCTTCTGGGATTTAAGTTCAGGGCTCCAGCAGCAGGCGCGCCCGTCTTCTCGCACTGTTACTATGGTGCCATCATGGGTGGAATGAATGTTGACAATCGGAGTCCCGTGACCCAAGGCATTAATAGTCGCTGGCAGAGTGAAAGCCACCTGCTTGTCGCGTCTTGCAGTTTCTTCCTTCTCTTTATACTGCTGCAGCACGTGTGTGCAGAACTCACCCTGTATCACATCATTTCATGTGTTAGAAATGCCACCGTTCGTGCTGTGCACTCTCCTGCCATTAAATTATAATCCCACTTTTCTAAAATGCTGCAATTAAATTACAAATCATAAGCCAATGTCCAAGAAAGATACTATTACTGCACCTTTGAGTCCGTCGAATAGGAGGTCCATAATGACCCAAATTAGTCTTTAGATCGGTTACAGTTACACCTGCTTCACAAATCCCCACTACTAAAAGTTATTCTAAAGCAGTCTAGCTTTTTTAATTGCAAAATCCTGGAGTTTGCATGCAGGAGAAAGTTTTTTGAAAGGTTATATGCTCCATAAAAAACATATCTCACCCATGAAATTGCTCCTTTGCCTGAATAATCAATCTTCTTAAATAATCCTTGAATCTCTGCGTAGGTCTGTGAAATTTAGAGAGTAGAAGAATTTCCACTTTTTGGTAAATTAATCAGGTGATTGCCTTAATTGCAAAAACTGCGAATTACAGAGGAGACAGAATCTCAAAGAAGCGTCACGCAGTCTTACCGTGTTAGGCAAACCCAAACACTTCTTCACGATACATCCAAATTTCCTCACATCAATGACTCTCGAGCCACCTGATTCAAATTCCTTTGCAGAGAAAAAAAAGTAAAATTTAAGAATTGAATAACCAAACAACGTGTTTTTAAAAGAAGAGATAACACGCTACCTCAAATGCTAGTTTCAGGTTCTGGAGGTTCTCGAGCGATATCTTCTCATCAATCTTATTGGGAAGGAGGGAATTGTGACAGTTACTATTCTGCAAGGCAGTTTGGAATATTACTATAAATCAGCACAGTGAAAAATAAAACAAGTCATTAAGTTTAACCGGCAAATATGCTTCTTCCATTTTTTTTTCCAGTTCATTTAAATCCACTCACCAGGCAGTTCTTAAAGACTGAGTGCTAAAAATACAAATTAAGATTAGAGAGTAGATATTAACAGTGTATTCTTTTAATGCAGAACAGTGAATCATTATCAACACATATGATTAGGGCTCAACCTCAGAGTATAATGACTCTCTGTAATGGCCACCACAGGCACCACCAGCTATGTCATGTCTCTAAGGTGCTTCCACCAGGCTGGATGACAGGCCATGCTCTCTGTGTTAATGGCCCATCTTCAAATTTTCCACGGTTTCCTAGCAACTGGTCCTTGATCCATGAAGCTCTTTGATCTATCATTAATAAATAACAGGGATAAACAGCCTAATTCCTCAAGGATGAAACTAGGGTCGAGGTTTCCCGAGGTGTCTCCTGAACTGGGGAGATAATTGTTTAATCAGTCAGAGTGATGGAAGCACTAAAAGTGTTCGCATAACCTCGACTGCTTTCCAGATCCCTTTATTAGAGATGCATAACTTTGAACTCCTGAGCCTTTTCCGCCTAATCTGTTAAGGCACACTGCTCATTACATTAGCCGGGAGTGTGACTGACATCTGCAACTGAAACCCACAAAGTTGAGCTGCTGCATTTGCACCAGCCTCCCACATAATTCTATCATTTCTGTCAGCTTGAAAGCTTGAATTTGAATCTACTGGGGACCTTTTAAGTAGTTGGCTCGACCACAATGTTTGTTTTACTTTGGCCCGAAACACGGCCATCCCCGGCTCTGGGATGGATTGTCCTGCCCGATGTGCTGTCAGGGTGCAAGTAAATTGATCATCAACTTGATTTAAAATGGCATCTCTGGCATTAGCTCGCATTCGTGCTGCTACTGGTAGGATGTGCTTCAGCTGTAGTTAAATTTAAGCTCTTTGGGATCTGTAACAGGGTTTGCAAAGTCAAGTTTAGCACGGCAGCACTCTAGTGACATCTCCTGGCTGAAAGTAGTAACTCATCGGTGAAAATCTATAATGATGTTCAATCACCTGGACTTTTTTTTAATGGAGAGATTAAAATTGATTAACTCGTCAGATTTCACATTTAGATAGATATTTAGATCTTTACCTTGAGGCTGCCAGTTGAATTGATACGGTGATATTGTTGTCTTATGATTTTCTCCTTATCTCCAAGTGTGACCGAGTGTCTTCGTCTGTTCTTTTTGAGGAGCTCTTGCACCAACCATTGCGGCTGTCCTTTTCCATCCTCGCTGTCGCCCAGTCGTCTTGGTACCGAAAAATCATCTGCATTCTCCTCCAGCCATCCCGGCCCAGAGGTGCTTCTTGTCCTTTCCCCTAAACCACTCAGTTCAGCGAGGATGCTGGAAGATTTGGTATGTGGGTAAATAATCTTTGGCCTTCGGTTATACAAGAAGGGACTTATTAGAGGAATCAGAATTCTTACATGTTTGAGAAAGAAGCATCAGCGGATGTCGCACATGATCTATTTAATCCTAGGAATGTGATTATGATTCCCAGGTGATCAGACTTCCTGCATTACAGGATAACTACTCAGAGCTGCCACAGATGGCAACGCAGCCCCATGACTACAGCAAACATTTTACAACCAAGACAGAGAACAAAGCAAGGCTTCCACTTTTATCGCTTGTCTAGACATTTAAACTCTACTGGAGCTGACATTTAAAAGCAACATGATTTCCAATGGTGGTGGGGTAAACAACAAAAGAGCAGATTACCTGTGCACATGCTGAGTTTCTAATCTTCCTGGAGCTGAAGAAGAGCGAACTTTTTTCCCCGAAGGCATTCTTTTTCATTCCTGTATCTTAAACCTTGGCGTGATGTAAAAAGCACATTTTAGTTGTTGGACATTTCTTCAAATAGACCTCCAGACAGACGTTAATCAGTCAGATATCACACACTAGCTCACCTGACACTCACTCGTGCATTACACCTGAGCAGAGCAGGTGGCCCCATGGCAACAAAGACACCAAGAGCGACAACTGAGACGACACAGCTCCAAACCAGCCGGGGCTGTGACCATGCAAACATCGTTGCAAACAAATTAAAATATATCGGACTGTACTTTAAACTACCGCGCCACATTTTTTTCCTTTCGTTTCATTAAATTAATGTTAATGTGTGACATTTAGATTCCAAAACTGCTGTTGCCAAAATGTGCATTATTATTTTTTTATTGTTACCAAGCTGCATAAAGAATATATGCAATAAAATACATGGGATATAAAATTAAGAGAAGCAGGAGAACATTTGATTATTGGGCGCAGAGGTTTATCACAATTATCCCACACAAACTAATGCACAACTAACAGCACATTAATTATTTCACATAGCATGCATAATACTATTCTCTTCATTTCGTAGAGTGAAATGAGATTCCATAAAAACACAAGCAGCAAATATAAAGTGATAAAGTTCATCGAGGTCCCGGCCAGCTTGAGCTCCATTCTGGCAAGCCTGAATCACGCACGGCTTCTGGAAGTTTATCGACTTTCTCCTCATTGTTTGGACAGACATCTTTCCTCAAAACTGCTTTTAAAGCCTCCTGTTCTGGAAAGCCAGAAGACAAAAACCAACATGAGCATGTCTGTCATGCCAAAATCACAGAGCAACCTGTTACAATGCCAAAAAACCTCCAAAGACACAAATTGATACAAACCCTTTTTAGGTAAAATTCTGTGTAGCTGCTGCAGCTCCTGGGGCATCAGAGACTTAATCACAGATGTCATATTATTGACTCGCTTTCCAAAAAACTGGTCATAGGTTGTCACATTAGATCCCTTCTGGTGAGTGTGCATGTTTCTTGATACAACAGCTGGAACTGTAACAAAGAGGATGATTATCTGATGCACTGCAAATCACTGGAGCTTCAGTGGTTTTAGTGTAGGCAGTACCTATACCACGGCAGGCCCCATTTGGATCCGTTTTGCAGCTATAGGGAGAAAGGCTGGCCAGCAGTTCAGGCTTTTGGTGTGGCTGGCGGTAGCTGGCCCTCATTTCAGTGTCAGTAGAGAGTGATATGCGACGCCTGTCGTGCAGAGGTGCAAGTCGCCCCGCTGCTTTTTCAGAGTCATTGTACTCTGTCAAAAATAAAATACCATGACAAAAAGAAAATGAGCAGCAAAGAGAAAATGAGATGTACCAAATTTTATGACATCTGGATATGCCTGAATGCACGGATGTCTTCAGCTATTCTGACAAGCTCTCATATACGTGAGACTGACTCAACCAAAGTGATGTACCTTGAGGTGCGCCCATGAAGTCACATTTGTAGGTGGAGCGGTACTGTTCGGTTAGAGCCTTACGGATCTCCCCCTCAGAAGGGAGACATTTCAAAGGGAATGCAATATACTCGGAGCTTCTTGCAGCATCCCTTGGCAGCCTCCACATCATGAAAGACTTGGGGGAAATAGCTTGATTTAAAGGTTACAATACACCGTGAAAGGTCAAGCATGGCATTTCACTATAAATGTAAAACTGAGGCTAACTCGGCCTCAGTACCAACCTGACTGGGATGTGGGTTATTTCTCCTCTGGCCCGAGGCTGTTCCTGTGCGAATGCACTCAGGTTTACAGGCAGGCTTCCAGCTAAAGTCCTTACTGTATACACTTGAACCAAAAGGTCCAGACTGTGAATAGGAGTCTATCAGTGATGTTGACAGTGGCTTCCTACATAAGCACCAACACCGGACACACAATTACACACACACAACCACACATAATGTGTATGCTTATTTAAAGCCTCTTAATCCCATAAATGTACTTACAGGAAAATATCTGCAGCTGAACTCGGCTGGTGGACGAACTGCCTTTTGTGAGATGTTTCATATGGATCCCACCACTGTTTGCCCCCTAGAAAAAAATGCTATTATACTGTAGCTGCTTTTTTAAATTTAAATAATCTTATTTATTCAGTGCAGACATGACAAAAAGTAAACATCTAAATCAGGGTTCAAATGAGACGTTCTGATCTATATCGTAGGGGCAGCGTAACAACAGCTAGAAATGCTCTTGCTTAAAATAAATGTAACCGTCTGACACTATTATAGCAGTGCTGCTACTGTAGCATTGTACAAAAAAAAACTGCACTACTGCAATACTTTGGCAACACTGTATAATAATTACTGTTAATAAATGGTTAATTATATTTAATTAAATTAAATTAAGTTATTGAAATGATAATCATGACAATTGCCTAACAAATATATAGTCCTGTATATCACATTTTATTTATATTGGTGTCAAACTAGTAACATATACAAAGTATGGCGTTATTGTCGAATTGTAAACATGACTGTAAATTTAAAATACTAGAACTAAAAATGTAAGGGGGCAATGGGAAGTGGCAATTTACAATCACTCACAATTGCAAGTAAAACCACAAACCACCTCTCTGAACTACTACATCCATATATAACTGCAAGGTGTTTGAAGTCAGGTGATGCTTGTTGGTGGTACCCAGGTCCAGGTTATGTTCTGGTTTTGAGTTTGTGAAACTTGCTTCCATTGGGCTTAAGATCTGTGGATACGCTTGATACCTTTTGATACATTTAAAAAGAAGCTTAAGACCCACCTGTGCATGCTTGCTTTTATTTCGTTTTATCTATTTATACAGTTTTAGTTATTGCATCTTAGTTTATATTGTAAAGGGCTTCGTGACTTTGTGCCATATAAACAAACTTCATTTACTTACTTCTAATATTATTGCTCGTGTTTGGTGCTTTAACAATGTTTCTTTCTTGCTGTATAGCTTATTCAGTTGCTTGTTGCTTGTTAATTTTTTATAGTAATATTATACTAATTTTTCTTTAATGACTTTTATGTACTGGCACTCACAAGCTCAAGCTCTGGGTAAATAAAATCACAGTGTCAATGCTACTATAGCAGAATACCACACATAATAATGAATCCCTAAAACCACAAAGTGGTAACCTGAAGAAACTTTGACGGATTCTTCAAGAAACTTTTCTGCAGTAGGTCCTCGTGACTGTGTCAAGTGCTTGTATTATTATAAGCAATAAATGTAAAGTTTTGAACTTCCTACGTCTCATAACTGACAATGAAAGTAACAAAAACGAAATGTTTTAAAACAAAAAAACCTGAAACAAACAGATAACCAAGTGAAAATAAACTGAACTGAAACTACAAATAAATCAAATCTGATACAAATACAAAGAAACATGTTTACTTATTCTTGGTTTAACGTTACCTTTGGCTGCCATTGGTGACCACTGCTTTGTTTTGGCACCTTCTTTTTTCAGCGTACTTAAATCCATTTAATTTCCAGATGAAAATTCACTCTGTTGTTATCTTATTTAAAATAACCTAAAATTCCAACATTATACTTTCAGCTTCATCTACACAGAAGCAAAGCCGGTCCGAGCAGGATGTCCTACGCGCTGCAGTTATGGAGACCTACAACATTTAAATGGCAGCACAGCGGGGGAGATGTTGCATTAAAAATTTAGCATTGCTAGAGATGTCTTATGTGTCTGTTACTGCTGATAGTGGGTTTATTTTGCTCTAATTAATATTCAACACCAATTCAAAGAGAAATAATGTACAGCCAGCTTTTTGACTCCACTGCAGTTAATAGTTCCTAAACATTTTATAAATAAAATAAATTAAAATAGAAATAATCTTAAATTATTGCACCCTATTCACTTGGAAATGTGTGATTCTTCTCTATTGCACATCTTTCAATTGTATAACACGTAATTTGCACTTTTAACAAAAAAGTTAATTAGAGTATAGAATCGAGCCAATTAAACTTCTGGGACATTGATCTGATCACTTAAGTAGCAGAGGGGGTGTTAATCACTTTCAGCTGCTTTAGTGTTAAAGAAATTAACAACAGGTGCCCTAGAAGGGCAACAATGAGACAACCGCGAAACAGGAATGCTTTACAGGTGGAGGACACTGATATTTTTTCCCTCCTCATGTTTTCTGACTGTTTTGCATTTGGCTAGGGTCAGTGTCATTACTGGTAACATGAAGCAATACCTGGACCCCACAGAGGCTGCACAAGTAGTCCAACTCTTTCAGGACAGCACATCAATACGTGCAATTGCCAGACGGTTTACTGTGTCTCCCAGCACAGTCTAAAGAGCATGGAGGAGATTATAGGAGACAGGCAGTTACTCTAGGAGAGCTGGACGGGACTGTAGAAGCTCCTTAACCCATCAGTAGGTTTGATATCTGCTCCTTTGTGCAAGGAGGAACAGGATGAACACTGGCAGAGTTACAAAATGACCTCCAGCAGCCACTGGTGTGAATGTGTCTGACCAAACAATCAGAAACAGACCTCATGAGGGTTAGGGTTAGGCTTGAGGGCTCGACGTCCTCTAGTGGGCCCTGTGCTCACTGCCGGCACCGTGGAGCCTGACTGGCATTTGCAGGTCCACCACTGGCACCCTGTGCTTTTCACAAATGACAGCAAGTTCACCCTGAGCACATGTGACAGATGTGAAAGGGTCTGGAGAAACTATGGAGAATGGTATGCTGCCTGTAACATCATTCAGCATGACTGGTTTGATGGTGGGTCAGTGGTGGTCTGGGGAGGTATATCCATGGAGGGACGCTCAGACCTCTACAGGCTAGGCAACGCCACCCTGACTGCCATTAGGTATTGGGATGAAATCCTTGGACCGACTGTCAGACCCTACGCTGGTGCAGAGGGTAAGTAAAATACTAACAATGATAAGAGAATACATTTGACCACTTGACTGTTCTATAAAACTGTTTTATGAATTATTTCAACACTTTAATGGTCAAAATCACGGAATTTACACATCACCTGTTCAAACACATGGAAGAAATGCGGGGCGAGTCAGTGCAGTGCTGTGCCTCACCTCTGGGGGCGCTGTGTCGCATACAATAAACGAAGCAGGCGGTTGGTGCATGCCCATTGCTGTATCTCTTTATATCGCCAATATTATACATGTTTGATTACACATGTGCTACACATGCTGATGTTCCACAGTGTGTCTAATATACTGAATGAATGAATGTGTGTGACATGTTTATTCTTTGTGATCGGTCATGAATGCACGGTGAAAATACACAGAGTGAGGCAGCACGTCACTGACACCAGTGTATATCCTGCACAGAACTGTTCATACACTCTGGACATGTTTGGTCAGTGCATGCATCACTCCATATTCTCTACAAATATAAACCATTTAGTTTAAGTCATATTGCCTTCATGCTTGTATTTTGTATTTCCACTGCTCTCTATGCCAAAGCACGAACAGGATACAGGATGTACAATGTGTATGTATACACTGTGGTCCCCAATGTGCTTCACAATATCGTCTCTGTATACTTGTACACGGCTGAGATGACAATAAAGTTCACTCTGACTTTAATAATTCAGAAAAAGAAACAGGCCACTTCATAATAACATGCCTTTTTAAAAAAAATATCCCTGTACCACGACAGCTACTGTGGATGCCCAACACACACAGTCTGACACAGCTTGTTGCAGTTCACACACACTTCACACTCTTTGCTTTTTTGGCTCATGCCAATGTTGCTCTGGCTGTTGCAACCACCAGCACACTGCAGCGTCTCAGCTGTCAGCCGGCGGTTCTTTCATCTCACACACACACACACACACACACACACACACACACACACACACACACACACACACACACACACACACA
>JAVDPK010000450.1:7517-30225 GCA_034780415.1 Cichlasoma orientale | reverse complement strand
ACACACACACACACACACACACACACACACACACACACACACACACACACACACACACACACACACACACACTTCTCCTTTTCTACACTACTGTGTAAAATAGGAGAGGCATAATTGGATGATGGCTGACAGCTGTGCCAGCCAGCCTCCCCTGGCACTGCCCCTGAACCCACTTTACCACCACTCCCCTGCAGATGAGCCACAAACCACACCCCACCGCCACAAAATCATGCCATAAAATATTTGCTTTGTGCATTTTTATAGCTGCTAAAAGGAAAATATTTAAACATTTGGGCTTTAGTCATCTCCATACACGCAATAAATTGAACTTCAGAGGTTTAAACTGTGAGAAGGCAAAAAATGTGCCATTATTAATTTTGTTGCTGCTAAAAGTATATAATATCTTTACATTCCCTCGACTTTTATTATATTTAACCTATTTATTTTATTTATTTTTGTCATTGTTATTCTGCAATCATTGTTATTCTGAGGTTTAGCTTCAAGCTAAAGGCATTATAGTATTAAAATGCTCTTTATTGATACACAAACAGTAATCCATTATTGCTGTGAAAAGGTTTTTGCCCCCTTCATGGTTTCTTTTTTTTCACATTTGGCACACTGACATGTTTCAGATCATCAAACAAAATTTAATATTAGACAAAGATAGCCCGAGTAATTACAAAAGGCGTTTTTTTAAATGATGATTTAATTTATTAAAGGAAAAAAACCATCCAAATCTACCTGTTTAAGGTCACGCAATGCAATTGGATTTAAGTCCAGACTTTAACAAGCCTGCTCCAAAGTCCTGTTTTTTCTCTCTCTCTTTTTTTTTTTTTGAGACATTCATAGGTGGACTTTCTGCTGTGTTTCAACTCATCGCCCTGCTGCATAATCCGAGTGCTCTTGAGCTTCAGGGCACGAACTGGTGACTGGATCAGGATTTTGTTTTAGACAGCAGAATCATGGTTCCATCACTTAGGGCAAGTTGCCTAGGCCCTGATGCAGCAAAGCAGCCCCGGACCATCACACTACCACCACCATGCTTGACTGCTGTTATGATGCTCTTTTTATGAAATGCTGTGTTGTTTTTACGCCACATGTAACGGGACTCAAACCTTCCAAAAAGTTCAGATCTAGTCTCATCAGTCTACAGAATATTTTCCCAAAAGTCTCATCATCAGGATGTTTTTTGGCAAATGTGAGATGAGCCTGTGTGTTCTTTTGGTCAGCAGTGGTTTTTCTCCTTGGAACGATGCGCTCCTGGACTAAATTTGGTAAGCCGGCAGCTCCTGGGAAGGTTCACAACTGTTCCAGGTTTTCTCCATTTGTGTGGTTTGCTGGAGTCGCAAAGCCTTAGAAATGGATTTGTAACCCTTTCCAGACTGATAAATGTGAGACTGATAGATGTGTTTCTCAGCTGTTCTTTAGATCGTGGCATGATGTGTGTGTGTGTGTTTTAATCTTTTAGCCTACTTTAGACAGGTTCTATTTAAAATTTGTTTGATAATCTGAAACATGTAGGTGTGACAAATATGCCAAAAAATAAGAAATCAGGAATGGGACAAGTACTTTTTCACATCACTGTATAACAGGCCTATTCTCTAACAATAATACAGTAACCGACAGCGTTTGTTTATACTACTACTGAAGGAGTAACTTCACATGGTTAGAGGCTCTTAGTATATAGTTTTCACTATTAAGCTGTGCATTTCTTTCCCTTCAGTTAAATTCACCGTCTTTCAAGCCGAGCGCCATCGCTCCGCCGTGTTTTCAACAACCAACCGTACAACAAGCAGGGCTGACAGCGCGTGTCCAATAAGATACTCCAAGGAGTTGGCGGTAGCCAATGTCCGACAGCCGGTGCCCAACACACAGGATAAACACAGACGAATCCTCGCAGCCAAAAGACCGCGCACTGACGGTGCTTTTCGTCCCATTGTTTGAGACGTACCGACGTGTGGCTGGCCTCATATAGCGCTGTAGGGGTAAGCACCGTAAACGTAATCTTAAACAAAGCGAACAGTGCGCGGCTCTTATGAATGAAACAATGCTCTGGGTTATGTTTTGCACAGTATGCGTTACCGTTGTACGTAGTTGGCTGCATGGCTGAGCTGAATGGGATGCTAACGCAGTGTCAAGCTCCTGGTGTTTAACGTGATCTTGCTAACTTGGCTAAGTAATTATCTAACAACGACAGTCACCATCGTCGTGAGTAATAACCGAAATAAAGTGCAGCGCGGGTTAAAGAATATCATCCCTCATGACCCAGTTAACTATCTTGCCACACTCAAGTTAACGTAACGTCGGCAAATGCGGTGCGTGCTAACAGCGGCTGGATGCTACCATAAAGGCTAACGCTAGCTGGCTGAATGTAGGTTAATGCCGCCGCTGACTGGTGCTGAGGCAGCCGGAGCGCGGTGATGCAGGCGGTGCATCATTCTCCGGCATAACTGGCACTTTCACTGAACTTTAAGTCAAATAATCTGTAGTGTCCAGACAGGTTACGCATGCAGCAAGTAAATTTATCTTGAAGGACACGAGGGTGTTTGAAAACGGGCAGCTAGCCTTTGTTAGCAGTCTAATCAGCCATTTTCATAATCGTCTCCTGAGATGAGCACCGTGACAGGCTAGCCTAGCTCGAAGGCTAACGCTGATAGCAAGAGGACACAAAGCAAGATGGCTACAAGCTAATGAACAATCAGATGTGGAAGCTAATGTATTCACGGAGAACCTCAAGCCGGCTAACTTCACGTTATATCATCGGGAGGCTAAAGTTATAGAGCGATGCACTGTTTTCACTAGCTCGTGTGGATAAATGGTGGATCTAAAGTGGCAGTACAGTAACGTGTATCTGATTGTAGTTTTAATAGCTGCTGGCCTCTTCATACAATGGATCATCAGTCACCCCAGGCACCCTCCTCCCACCACCCAATTTAAACAATAGATCTGGGGAACTGATGGAGTAGGAGGCAGACAATTAGCCAGGGGCGTTCATTTGTTGTCGCTTATATTGCATGAAAGTGTTGGAATAATTTGAATTTAAAACATTTTTTTTCCCTCCTCACAGTTTAGTAAGCCAAAATGGTGAAGGATCCAAAGAAGCCGAGGGGCAAAATGTCCTCATATGCCTACTTTGTGCAGACGTGCAGAGAGGAGCATAAGAAGAAACACCCTGATGCCAGTGTCAACTTTTCAGAGTTCTCCAAGAAATGCTCTGAGCGATGGAAGGTAAAATGAATTCTTCTCAGTATCTGACTTTATTTTACGTTTTCTAAATTCAGTATTTTATCTTTTAGATTGTTTAAAACTGGCTGTGTTTCTCCAAAGACAATGTCGCCAAAAGAGAAAGGCAAGTTCGAAGACATGGCCAAGCAAGACAAGTTGCGTTATGAGCGGGAAATGAAGAATTATATTCCTCCCAAGGGCCAGAAGAAGAAGCGATTCAAGGACCCCAATGCCCCCAAGAGACCACCGTATGTGCCATAATCGGCTTTTTCACCTTTATTTTTCTTTGAGACAGTAAGTGTACTTCAGCAGATTAAACAACATTTTTTCCCCCACAGGTCTGCATTCTTCCTCTTCTGTGCAGATTTTCGCCCAAAAATAAAAAGTGAAAATCCTGGACTTTCCATTGGGGACACAGCAAAGAAGTTGGGAGAGCTGTGGAACAGCTCGTCTGCAGAAGAAAAGCAGCCATATGAGAAGAAGGCTGCCAAGTTGAAGGAGAAATACGACAAGGTAATAATCCATAATGACACAGAAGCTAGGCTGGTCAGTTTCATGGAGGAATTTTATTCCCTATGAAGCATGCAAACGAGCACATCTCTCTCTCTCTCTGTGTTGTAGGATATTGTCGCTTACCGCACAAAGGGAAAAGTGGATTCAGGATCAGCTGCTGCAGCTGACGACGACGACGACGAAGAAGAGGGAGAGGAGGAAGAGGAAGAAGATGATGATGATGAGGATGATGAGTAGCTCACTTGGGGACGGGACCTGCAGTTTTGTTTATGCCATATATCCTAATATCTCAATTCACCATATTGAAACAGAAGTCAGATTGACCAAGATCATGTGTATATTTAATGTTTTTAAGATGTACAGTGTTATTCTCCTTTTTTGTAAAGTTAACACTACATATCTTAAGTTTGGAATTTTCTAGTGGTAGTACTTTATCCCTGCCATATTATGTAACAGTCTAGAAGGACTACAAATAAGTATGAAAGTAACTAGTCTTTAGGTGTTACAACTCAAAAATGAGATTTCTGAGTTGCTAGTGTATTTTTCTTTATTTTGAAAAATATTTTTTTATGTGCTGTCCCAACGTCTTTTTATTGTTCTTTGAATACCACTCTAATATCAAATGCAGCTGTCGACATTCAAGAATGTCTTCAATAAAGGTTTTTTTTTTTTTTTTTAAACAGGTTTTTTTCTTTCCTCTAATTTTAATGATCTCAACATATCTTGAAAACTAGCAAATTTGCATTTGTTCTATATTTGTTACATGTAAACTTAAATATTTCAATCCTTTGTTTTCATTTCAGTGATTATGGCTTACAACTCATAAAGGTTAGAAAACCAGTGTCTCACATTATTATAATGTACACTATAAAAATGTCCGGCATCTGAAAAGTGTGTTCCGATATATGTGAAGTGCAGTGCGGCATGTGGCACTGCTGAGATGTTCTCGAAGCTCATGGTGCTTCAGCTACTCTGTGTTTCAGAGCTTCCTCTTGGGTTCAGGTCAGGTGAGTTAGCTGGCCAATCATGGTTAGCAAACAATTTGCTAGTTGAGGGGCGGTACCCAATTCTGCTGCACAAAGACAAAGATCTCCTTAAAACCTGTCGGCAGATGAAAGAATGAAGTGCTTGATATTAGGAATGCGGCTGCTCCTTGTGAAGCTCTCGAGTTTTTGAATTGACTTAGCTTGACAATCCTCTCAAGACTGGTCTCTCCTGCACCTGTTTTTTTTTACCACATTTTTCCCTTCCAGCCAGCTGTTTCAGTGCAGTCTGTGAACAGCTGGCCTTTTCAGCAAATGAGGCTTACCGTCCTTGTGGACGGTGTCCATTATTATCTGGACAGCAGTCAAGTCATTAGTCAAAAATGCCTGAAGTGTTTAACTTTATAATATAAAAATGTACATTTTTCAATTAGATTAAAATTTGTTTTAGATGCACTGCTATATATAATAGTGCCGCTATAAGTAATTCAGTAATTCTGATCATGTAAAAGGATTACTGACAATATTTAACAATACTGGACTCATGAAAATGTTAAGTCAGCAGGACAAACAGTTGGCAACAACAATTAATACGAACACAAAGGATTTCAGATTGTCTTATTGGAAAAGTCACTTTTGTTGATGTTAACAGTTTCAAAGAGATCTTGGCCAGTGGCTGTGATTAGGAACGCGCTAATGGATCCACACCCTCAGCAGTATTTCATTATGAACTGCTTTGAAGAGTAAGAATAATCTTGATCACGCCACAGTAGTTTGAACAACCTAAATCCAGAAGGTGGCGCCATGATATAGTAAAACCACAATGTATACGCACACAAGCAGCCAGCCTATATGGCCCCCACCTGTAGGGCATGAGGGATCACTGAATTGTGTGTAAGGCAGTGAATTACATGCTATTCCCTTCATAGTGAAACAAGTTAAATACCTATGGCTCTTAGCACTCACCAAAAAAAATGACCAAAACACCACGATTAGGGAAAATGCTTTGGAGGAATGGTGCTGTTTTCCTCCAGGAGAGTTCCAGGGGCCTGGAGAATCGATGCCAAGAGGCAGTGAAGGGGCTCCGCTGCGTGATGTCCCGACACACTGATATTGACAAGATCCTAAAATGTAGCATTATGGATCTATCTCAGTCCTAGCAAAGTATCAAATGGACAGAAGAAAAGCACTTTTTTGTGAGTGCTCTCTTTCCCAAGGCACGGACCTTTTGTTATCCCCTGGTGGTTATTGAGTTGCAGTTCCCTGTAACTGGAGGCAATCTCACAGACACGGTGGCCTCACAGTCACTTAGAGGGGGTTCACATGTCCATTCACCGGGCTGTTCTCAGCAGCGTTGTCCGCTGCGGTAACTGTTCTCTTCTTAGAAGTGTTAGCAAATATGAATGAAGCCAGTGTGCTCTCCTTTCACTGGGTCTGACGCACAAACAAGCTCAGTGTTCCTGCATGTAGTTAACATTGGGGTCACAGCAGTCGTTTTTTATTGGACGCAAGCACAAAGATGGCAGGAGCCCCGTTTCCTTTAGTAGCAGTTACTTTATGTGGCAGAGAAGGAAGAATTCAATAAACGCAGCAGTGGCGTCATTTGGAATATCAAAGAAAAACAAAAATAATTCATGTAAACTAAATTAATTAATGAATTAATTACATTTGCTCCAAAAGAATGCTGCCTTTTAGTTGGCATTCATTTTATGTCTGTTTTACATTGTGCTACAATATCATGTCAAGTCTCTTTTTAAACCTGTGATTCAGAATAGTCTTTTTTTCCCCTCTCCCTTTACCCACTGAATGAATATCATGCGGTCTTTGAATGAAACCCCCATTTGATATGCAACAACAAAGTCTCCCTCCAGGCTACCTTCCTGCAGGCAGCTGTTGAGAGAGTCCATTTCATGTCTACACTGAGTAACCTCAATCACCGAATCAGTGGAGAGAATCGAAAACATACTGATCCAGTGCCCCATAGCAGGATATTGTGTTACTGTTACTTGGCAAAAAGTGGGTTATTTTTTTCAAATTGATTCCTAACCTTCTGTTTACTTCATAAAGATAATCGGCTGTTTTCTCTTTCTTTTGAATTTCAATAACAAACTAAATCTGCTTCATTTTGGAGCCTCGAGAGAATTCTTTTTCTCTCCCCAGTTGCAGGATTTGCATAGAGTGATGTCAAAGAGGCGTGTCAGTCAGGATTACAAGCTGAACAGATTGAGTAATCACTATGGATACAGCTTTAATAGTTTCCCATTTGTTGGGCTTGCTTGGAGGTAATGCTGTGCAGTTTCCAGGACTTCACTTTTTAATGCCATGTCTGTTGCTTGTTACCATTCGCTTACTCGATTTTGTAATTATGATCGAGAAAGAATCACTTAAGAAGTAAACTTTATAATGGAGTCTATTGGACAGAGAAGGAACTATATAATTATACTGTTTCAGTTTGTGGTAAGTTGGCCTGTTAGTTGATATGTTTCGATAACTAGCTACAAATTTAGTTTATGGATCTGATTGTGTTTGATTCTTTTATCAAATTTACGAGGCTACGGTGCATTTTTTTTTTTTTTTGCATATTTCCAATCATTGCTTCAAAAGCTGAAATTTTATGTGTACTTCACTTCAAAGAAACCGTGACTCCTTTCCTTCCTCAGCTGTTTAATGCTACATCATCTCATAAGCCCATAAATGTAAGTAGTGTGAGGGAGCTGGCAGATATGGAATCAGGGCGGCATACGCTCCCCTCCTGGTATCATACATCTGTTGATGGTGTGCTGAAGCACGGCGAAGCGAGCTTACACCCTCACGACAGATGGCGAACGCAGATGGCTTTCTCCAAAACTGTTTACTCCTTTCAAGTGAAAGAAGACGCAGTACCAGGTCAGTCATCTTTCCTCGTGTAAGCACACGTGCATGTTAGCTGAGAGATCAATTCCTGAAACACTAACTTTGGATTCCCATTTCAATACTTGGTATACTTCAGATTATTCCGTTTTTACATAAATTTTCACCACAAGTTTTCTTTTCATCCCACTGTTATTAGATTACTTTTCACTGTGTTGACAGGAACAGTTGTGGGAAAAGTGGAAACACAGTTTGAGAGTCTCACACCTATCACATACTCAGTTCAGGAGGATGATGGCGACAACCTGTTCCTCCTCAGCCCCGTCTCAGGGGAGTTTCTGTTAACCCGCAGCCTGGATTTTGAAACACAAAGATTCTATGTTCTCACTGTGGAGGTGCAGCAGGGGGGTCTGCAGGTGTCCGGTGTCAGGGTCTACTTTAATTTGTTAGATGTGAACGACAACCCCCCCGTTTTCGGTCGGGATACCTTTTCTGCAGTGTTGCTGGAGGACACGAACATCGGAACCTGTTTCCTGTCGCTGAACGTGTCGGATAAAGATGAAGGTAAGTGTGCAAAGTGAAAATGAAACATCACCTCTGCCACACATTCAGCAGATTTTACCTGCAGCATTTAAAGGAAGGGAAAATTTTAGTGTTAAAACAATCACTGCATGTAAATCAAAAATAAAGTTTAAATTAATGTAGAAACATACTGAATGAAGGTGGAACTGAAAGAAGACTAAACTACAAGAAAGTGTACACACAAACACACTCACACACTTTAGGTTAGGTACACCTTGCTAGTATTGGGTTGGACCCCCCCCCCCCCCCCCTTTTTGTCTTTAGAACTGCCTTCCCTGGACCGCAGATTCACCAAGGTGCTGGGAACCTTCCTCAGACACTTCGGTCCATATTGATGCGATGACATCACGCAGTCGCTGCAGATTTGTCAGCTGCACATTCATGATTCAGATCTCCTGCTCCTCCTCGTCCCAAAGGTGGTCTTTCAGATTGAGATCCGGTGACTGTGGAGGACATTTGAGTTCAAGAATTCAGTTCGAGATAATCTGAACTTTGTGAGATGGTTTGTTATCCTGCATAAAAGTGCATTGTGGTCATAAAGGTATGGACATGGTCAGCAACAATACTAACATATCCCCACCACCTTTATCCCACCAGCAGCTTGAGCTGTTGATATAGGGCAGGATGGATCCATGCTTTCATGTTGTTTATGCCAAATTCTGAATGAATTCTGAATGTTGCAGCAGAAATTGAGACTCATCGGACCAGACAAAGTTTTTCTGATCTTCTGTTGTTCAATTTTGGTGATCCCATGAGGATTATAGCCTCGGTTTCCTGTTTCTAGCTGACAGGAGTGGTGCATTTCTATTCTGTGTGAACTCCTTCCTCTGGTGGCTGTAGCTGAATAACAGACACGGCCTTCTTGCACCCAGTGTGAACGTTTCTCTGCTGCTTTACACAAAACATCTCTTTTTCAGTGTTGGTCAAACTGTGTATTATTGCAAGACACTGTTTCATGTAGCATGTGCAAAAAAATATTTCTTGCATCAACAGTACAGTGTCTCTATAACTACTGCTCATGAAAATAAATCCTGCATTTGTATTATTTTTTGTTCTTGTTGAAGCTGCTCCTCCAAATAATTTTAGGGATCTAAATTGGAATCACATCCATAACCATTTCTACCTTTCTATAATTATTATCATCTGCATGAATCAGTTCATATAACTCCAAAATGACAGAAAAGAATCAGCAGTTAGACTGTTGCAGATGACTAAGAACATAAAACCTTCAGTGCTGTGCTCCTGGATTGATTCTCCCAGCATTTTGAGTTTTTGGTCTTTCGAGCTTTGTTTTTGGGAATGTTCTGATTCTTGGTTGCTTGATGTTCATATTATGTTCTGTATATTTTCCTTTCAAGTATATTTAGTCCTGCTGTCAGTTGCTTAGTCTCCTGCATTATTCATGTGTCTGTGTCTTCCCCGTTTAGTTATCACATTTCCTGTTTTTATTTCCCTTGTTAGTTGGATTTGGTTCACCTGTTCTTCCCAGCTGTCCTCTTTCCCTAATTATCCCATGTGTGTATTTAAACCCTCAGTTCTCCTCGTATCCCTCATTGCTGTGTGTCTCCCTGTCCTGTGTGCGCGCGCGTGCCTTTTACTTTAGTCCAGCTGAAGCTGTGAGTTTTGTTTTCCCTGTGAATAATCCACATTAAAGCCGTATTCTCTGTTAATTCTTTGCCTCTATAGTCCTGCCTTTGGGTCCAAGCCTGCCTGCACACAGCCGAAACATAACAGTCGATCTTTGTATTTCTTATGTCTTGGGAAAAAAAGAAAAAAAGTGAGAAATAAAAAGAGGCCTGCTAAGAAAATAGATTTTCATTGTCTGGGGATTAGTCCTATTCAAGCCCCACATTGCTCCTTAATTTATACAGGCTTGTTACAAATATGTGTTATGTTACAAATGTAATTCAGAAGGTATAGTGTAGTGCACTAAGCTTCCGAGAGAGGCTATAATTGATATGCCTATGCCTCTAATTGAGGTCTTACCTTACACCAAGACTTCTAAAGCCATTTCACCCTTTTTAATAATTCATATGCTATCTTTCCCTCTTTGCAAGGTGACAACGGAGAAGTGAAGATGAAAGTGGTCAGTGGGGATGAAGAGGAAGTGTTTGTCACAGACTCATCTGGTAGTTTATGCCTTAACAAACCCTTGAACAGGGAGAGAAGGTCCTCTTACAATCTGACTGTGACAGCCAGCGACTGCGCCCAGCCTGCGTCTCTGCAGTTCACCAGCACAGCGCGTCTTACTGTGATTGTTGAAGATGTCAACGACAATGCTCCAGTGTTTGTGTCAGCCAAAAGTGTTAGTGTACCAGAGGATGCTGCACTGCATTCTGTTGTAATGATCGCTCATGCTGAGGATGAAGACGCTGGATCCAATGGGAAGGTTCTGTATTACTTAAATACTTCTGGTGGGATATTCAGCATTGATAATAGAAGTGGAAATGTATACCTGGAGGAGTTATTGGACAGAGAAGAAGTGGATACCCTGACTGTTACTATAATAGCTACTGATGAAGGCTCACCCCTCATGGCAACCACTATGAATCTCACGGTGCACGTTGAGGATGTGAATGATCACGACCCTGAGTTTTCACAAAGTAGCTACAGCCTGACGGTGACGGAGGATATCGCCAGGGGAACGAGCCTGTTGCAGGTTCGGGCTCATGATCGCGATATCGGGCCAAATGGACACGTGCGGTATATGCTGGCCCGGGCCGGTCCATTTGTGGTGGATGCGGTTCGAGGAGTCGTCACAGTCGTGGATGAACTAGACAGAGAGAGGGACTCGAACTACACGTTAATCGTGACCGCTGTAGATCGAGGAAACACACCCAGATCTGCTGCTGCTGCTATCCATGTCACAGTGGTGGATATCAATGACTTTGCACCCCACTTTTTTCCAGAAACTCTGATCATACATGTAAAGGAGAATGGGGAAGACCCGAATCAGCTGACACAACAGGTGCAGTAAAAATTTACTGAAGAACAGCAGAGTGTTTTGATGCTTTATTATTATTCTTTTATTATTATTTTTGCCAGGTCTCTGCTCTGGATGAAGATTTAGGACTCAACAGTCAGCTCACATATTTTATAGAGAAAGGAAATGGAGATGGTTTGTTCTCTGTCACTCCCAGCGGCACATTTCACATTTTGCATAGCCTAGACAAAGAGAAGGAGCCACTGCATATGGTCACCATCACTGCTGTTGATTCAGGTAATTTTTATCCAAATAAAAGTGAAAGACTCATAATTCAATACGGAAATAAGAATCTACTTCTTCAGACTGATAACGAGCGCCTCTGTGTCATCTGAAGGACTGCCGCCTCTAACGGGCACTCTGACTGTGCACATCATAGTCGACGATGTCAATGACAACCAGCCAGAGTTCACTGAGAACGTCTACAACACCATAGTGCCCGAGGACAGTCCTGTTGGCACCGTGTTTGCTGTGATAATTGCTTCTGATGTTGATGAGGGTGTCAGCGGGGAAATAAGGTAAATGTCACAATAAAGTGTGACTTAAAACTTGAAAGTAATTTTACTGTTATAGTTTTTATAGTCTTTCTTCTGAATTTGCTGACGTGTTAAATCAGAGTAACTTTCAGGGTTCTTTCTATTTTTCTTGCACTGATGGTTATTTGTTTTATTTAGCTATTCCATGGAAAACCTCAGTGTACCTTTTGCCGTTGATGAAACATCTGGAGAGCTATTTACAACAAACCTCCTGGACAGGGAGGCGGTGGCCATTTACAGATTGGAAGTGACTGCGAGTGATAAGCATCCAAATCGGCCTCTGTCCAGCTCTGTGCTCGTTACTGTACTCATTGGAGACATTAACGACCACGGGCCCCAGTTTATGAACGGCCCTTATGTGGCCTACGTGCCGACCGAGTTAGCTCCAGGTGAGAGATTACCTTACTACTTGACAGCTGTTCCATTCTGGGCAATATTGGTAAGACCGAGTACTTTTTTTTTTCTTGCAGGCTCTGTTGTTTGTGGAGTGACAGCGTCAGATGAAGACACTGACATGAATGCAGAACTACATTATTCATTACACGGAGAAAGTTCTGACATGTTTTCCATCGATCCTTACAGTGGGACTGTATTCACTTCAAGAGCTCTCCAGTCGGTGGATGATATTACTGTCGGCGTGCGTGTGGAAGATGCTGGCGAAGATCCCAGATCTGACACCACCACCATCAGTGTCAGGTTTCAGAGCATCTCTGATTTCCCAAAGATGAACGTGGATGTTCTGAGTTCTTCCCTCTCAGAGGATGAGCAACTGGAAACGCTAGTGGCGGTGGTGTCTGCAGTCAGCATCAGAGCTGAACCTGTCTCTTTTTATCTCGCTTCTGGAAACTTTGAGGACACGTTTCATATCGAGCACTCAAGTGGAGCCCTGATAGTAGAGAAACCGCTGGATTTTGAAAGCAAAAGGGAGTTTTCTTTGTTGATAGAAGCCAGAGACTCGGGCTCGCCTCCTTTCTCCTCTTTTTCTGAAATTCACATAAACATCACTGACGTAAATGACAATTTCCCACAGTTCACTCAAGCCGAATACAAGTGTGAGGTTTTCGAGAACTCCCCGTCAGGTGTGGTTTGTGATGTTCTTGCAATTGATGCAGATTCTGGTCGTTACGGCGCAGTGCGGTACAACATAACAGACGGAAACCGCGACGACTTTTTCACAATCGACCCTGAAAACGGTTCATTGAGCACTACTGTGACTTTAGATAGAGAACACATTCCCGAATTTAATTTAACAGTTGAAGCAGAAGAGCTAGAAGACCCTCTTCATAAAGACAGAGCAACTGTTGTCATCACCGTTTTAGACAGAAACGACAACGCACCTCGTTTTTCTCAGATTTTTCTCACAGAGGTGCCTGAAGATGCTCCCGTCGGACAGACAATTATACAAATCACCGCAACAGACGATGATACTGATGCCAATACGGTTATTAATTACTGCATAGTTGACCAAAGTGATGATGTGCTTTTTAACATTGATTTCAACACTGGCTATATCACTGTTGAAGGAGTTCTGGACAGGGAGGTGCAGGATCGCTATATCTTGAAAGTGAGTGCCAATGATTCAGCGTGGAGCATAGGCACTGAGGTGACTATAGTCATTTTAGATGTCAACGACAACAGGCCGGTATTTTCTGAGCATCTGTATAGCGTTATCCTCCCAGAAACAAAAGATAAAGAGGTGTTTGTTGTGCAGATTCTTGCTACAGATGCAGACATTGGGAAAAACAGCGTGATTTTCTATGTTATTGAACCTCCACATGAGGACTTTTGGGTAAATGCTACCACTGGTGAAATCTATTCAAAGCAACCCCTGATGTTACATGATTCTAATTTTGAAATCTATCAGTTTACAGTTATTGCTTCTGACAGCGGCAGCGTCCCCCTGTACAGTAATGCCACGATCAGAGTGAGATTAGAGCAATACAACCACCACCCACCTATGTTTTTGCCTTTACAGTCAGTGATGGCTATTCCTCATCAGCTGACTGTGGGAAGTGAGGTGGTCCAGTTTACAGCGATAGATCTGGATGTTAATGGCAGTGCTAGCATTGAGTATGCTTTGAATGGAGGAAATGCATCTGATTTATTCTGGATTGAAGCTGACACTGGAAAACTAATCTTAAACCAGAATTTAGCTGAGAATGAAAATCAGTCCCTTACTTTATTAGTTATGGCCACAGATCAGGGCACCCCCCCTTTAACATCACAGACTGAAATCACTTTCCAGATTACTGGGAGGAATCATTTTTCTCCGAGCTTTAGCAAATCTGATGTTACTCTCTTGGTTCCCGAGGACCTGCCCGGAGGATCCGCTATTGGGAAAATTCAAGCAGAAGATGGGGATTATGGTCCCAATGGTGCGATCACGTACGGCATTACCCCAGAAAATCCATATTTATCTGTAGGAGAATTCTCTGGACTGCTAACATTGATCAGAGAGCTTGACTTTGAAGAACAAAGTATTTATCATTTCCAAATCAAAGCCAAAGACGGAGCCTGGGTCTCTAAAACCGGAACAGTAAATGTTACTGTGATAGTCATGGATGTGAATGACAATCCTCCAGTTTTTTCATCCTCGGAGTATATAACATCAGTTCCCGAAAACTCAGCTGTTGGAACAAATGTTCTTGATGTGACAGCTACTGATGCTGACTCAGCCGCGAATGCCCAAATGTTCTACTCTCTTGTCGGTGGCCATGTAGATAAATTTGCAGTTGATTCAGGAAATGGCTCCATCACCACTTCGGTCATCTTTGATTATGAGCAGGAGCAGATGTTTGAGTTAACAGTCAGAGCTTCAAATACTGGAGGACATGCTTTATTTAGTTTCGCACATGTTGTCATCCAAGTCTCAGATGTCAATGAGTTCACGCCTGCATTCACCAAAAAGGAATTTAACTTCTCGGCACTTAAAAACGTGCCTGTTGGAACTGTGATTGGAAGAGTGACGGCTACAGATGGTGACCGAGGCTCTGAAGGTGAGCTGTTTTACTTTCTGATTGGACAGAAAAAAAACGTGGGCTTTGAAATTCACGAACGTTCTGGAGACGTATTTACAACCAGCAGTTTGCGGAAACACGGCAACAGCCGTGTAGCTTTAAAAGTGCTGGTTAAGAACTCCGGTGTCATCACTGGAACAGACATAGACGAGACTTTTGTCCACATTAGTGTGATTGACACAAATGAAGCTCCCGTGTTCGCCTCTGCGTGGTATGTGGCAAACGTTACAGAAGACAGTCCAGCTGGGACATCTGTGCTAACGGTCAGCGCTGCGGATCAGGACTCCATCGTTGACTGGAATCATTTCTTCTTCAGCATTGAGCACGGAAATACAAACTTCTCTTTCTCCATTGATCCATCTAGTGGGGTTATTTCTGTAAACTCCCCATTGGACAGGGAAGTCTGGCCAGTTTATAATCTCACCGTCACAGCCACTGATAATGGCGCTCCACCAGCCACTGGGACTACTCGTGTCATTGTGACTATTGGCGATATTAATGACAATGCCCCCAAACTCACATCAACTGAGGCTCAGGTGAAGGAAAATCAGCCTGAAGGCACCATAGTCACCAGATTAACTGCATATGATTCTGATTTACCACCAAACCGAGGTCCTTTTACCTTCTGGCTATTAGACTCTGCAGTGGGTAGTGCTTTCTCGCTCACCCCTGATGGAGTTTTGCTCACCACACGCCCGATCGATCGGGAACACATCTCTTCATATCGAGTCCTTGTGGCCGTCAGGGATGCAGGATTTCCTTTGGCGCTCTCATCAACATCGACGTTCCACATCGGGGTCGTGGATGAAAATGATAACCCCTCGTTGCCCAGAAACATCTTTATTGAGGTGAAATATTTTGGTAGTTCTTTCCGCGGAGGCGTGATTGGTAACGTCCATCCTGAGGATCGGGATGAGTCTGATACATTCAACTGCGCCATCAAAAGTGGGCCGGTTAACATGTTCACAATCCCTAATGGCACATGTGAGCTATGGTCTTCTCCCTTTCAAGGCGAAGCTACATTTAACATCTCTGTCGAAGCTACAGACCAGCTGCACTTTCCAGTAAACAACAGCATCTACGTAAACTACAAAGGTTTTACAAATGCTTCTATAGACAGCTGTATATTATTCTATGTGTCATCGTCCTCAATGGAGCAGTTCTTGACTAATAGCTATTTGAGGTTTGTAAAAGCTCTGGACAGTCTGTTCAACCTGCAAGCCTCTAAGACTCACGTATTTGGAATCAAACATATCGGCGGTGAAATCCTTCTGCTGGCTGCGGTCAAAAATTACAACGGTCAGTATCTTAGCAGAGAGGTGGCGAGCGGTATATCAGCAGGACACAAGAAATTACTGGAGGCTCAGAGCAATGTGACAATTTCTCACATCGTCAGTGATCCATGTCTTACCAGCCCTTGTCAAAACGGAGCGTCGTGCCAGAAAAACATTTACACCAACCAGGATGTCGCTGTCCTTGAAAGCGTAGGGGTCATCTTTGTGTCACCAAAGAAAGAGATTTTTAACTGCGCCTGTCCGGCCGGGTTTACCGGTTCACTGTGCGAAGAAGACGTTGATGAATGTGAGCTGGGTCCCTGTGAGAATAAAGGCACATGCGTGAATACAGCGGGAAGTTTCTACTGTCACTGTCGGGTTGGCTTCTCTGATTCCGACTGCGCTGCTGGTGTTGATGGATGCCTGAAGGTGAAGTGCCGAAATGGCGGGACTTGTATTCCCTCTGCGGATGGATACCAGTGTCACTGTGCGCCTGGATTTGAAGGTACATTTTGTCATGTATAAAAAGAAGAAAGCATTAATGTGTGTGAACAAAGGGTTATTTTAAATAAAAGTTCTGTTTTATTTAACTTTTTCAGGAGAAATATGTGAGGCGTTCATAGACCACTGTAAATCAGCACCCTGTGTTCTTGGTACCTGCACCAGTTTGCAGTCAGGATTCACCTGTCATTGCCCCTTTGGTGAGAACGATGCACAAAAGTGTAACATCTTAGGAAAGACACACTTTCTTGGCTATATTTAGATGAAAAGGTTGCTTGTAACAACAGACTGTGCCCAGTCAAATAGTCTAATGGTATATGTTTATATGTAGTCTATGCTGGTGACCAAAGGAGTTGGCCTCTCCTGACCATCACAAAAAAAATGCAAATGCAGTTTTAGGGATGGAAAAGCTGTTTCCTCACAGTTTTTGTGAGCCAAGAGGTTTTTTTTTTAAAGTAATAAATGAAAAAATATTGAACTCATCTTTATGTTAGGAGTCAGTGGAGTCCGCTGTGAGGATCACAGTTATGGCTTCGAGGAGCTGTCCTTCATGGAGTTTCCCCCGTTGGATCGTAGGACTAATTTAATCTCTTTGGAGTTTGCCACAGTGCAGAGGAACTCCCTCCTCCTCTACAATCCAGGAGGTTCAAACAGCAGAGAGTTCTTTGCACTGGAGATACTGGGTGGAGCAATGCATCTGTCTTACGATCTGGGCTCAGGACCTGTGAAGTTGCAGACATATAAGCAAGTCGCAGATGGAGATTTCCACAGTGTGACTGCCAGGAGGATTGGCAATGTGAGTTTTAAATATGTCAATATTAGAGGTTATTTGTCTTTGTTCTGTAAATTTACTTTAATAAATAACTATATTACACTACAGGATTACTGCCAATAAAAAGTAATGTTATGTTACAGGGTTACCTACTGAGAAAAGTTAAATAAACACCCTTTTTGCATTTAGTATACAGACAATACCTCATTGCATAATATTGCATAAAGCTTGTTAATTTCCTTCAGACCTGAAGCTATAGCCAAACTTAAAGGATCAACAAAATAAAAAAGGTACCATACACACTTTGTTTGGCCACTTTATTAGGTACAGCTTGCTAGCACTGGTTTTGTCTTTAGAACTGCTTTAATTTAACAAGGTTCTGGAAACATTTTGATTTTGGTCCATATTGACATGATAACATCGCACAGTTGCTGCAGATTTGTCATCCATGATGCGAATCGCCCATTAAACCACGTCCAAAAGGTGCTCTACTGGACTGAGATCTGGTGACTGTGGAGGCCATCTGAGTGCAGTGAAACCAGTTTTAGCTGATCTGAGCTCTTTATTTGATGTGTTTTCCTGCTGGAAGCAGCCGTCATAGGATACGTACACTGGTGGTCATAAAGGGATGGACATGGTCAGCAACAATACCCAGGAAGGCTGTGACATTTAAAACAATGCTCAGTTGGTGCTAATGGATACACAATGTGTCAAGATAATGCAAATATTTAATATTTATTAAGTGTCAATTGAACCAGTGTACCTAATAACGTGACCAGCAAGTGTAATCACTATTAATGGATTACTTATTTGAATTAAATAACTGATTACGTGAAATGCAAGAGTAAGGTATTATGTTGCCACTTCAATGAAAACGTGATCTGAGTACTCTAACACATTAGAGTTACATTCATGTGGTGCTGTTGCATTTCAGACGGCTTCACTGCACGTGGACAGCTGCACAGATTATGAAAGTAATGGATTCTGTTTTTCAAAGAACGATGGCAGTTTTTCAGAAAGGTAGCAGTGAAATATTTAATTGCAATATTTATTATTTCTAATTTCCTTCCTTACCAGCAACATTTTTCCTTTTCTTCTTAATTTCTTTGTCTTTATCTCCAATCAGGACACTTGATGTTGGCAACAGTAATATGACCTTTGGAGGATTAAGGACTACTGAACCTGTTTTAATGCACCCTGCTCAGATAAAAACCCACGACTTTGTTGGATGCATTCGAAACATTCATGTTAACGGTATCCTGCTCAGACCCTCGATGGCCCTAGCAGCATATAACATCTTTGATGGGTAAAACTTGTAGATCTCTTTATCCTTTAAACATCCCTGGCTATAATACAGAAAATGTTGTTATTGTGTGGGTGTTTGTCCTCTATCTCATTTTTTTTTTTTTTTAGGTGTTCCCGAGCAACAGCGTCACCATGCTACAGTGTCCCATGCGAGAATGGTGGTGTATGCCATGACCTTTGGTCTGACTATTTCTGTGAGTGTAAAAGCTCTTTCACTGGAAGAAACTGTGACAAAGGTACAAAAAATAATACTACATATATTGAGCTTCTGTTTTATAATTAAGAGTAGAAGATTATTTTTTTAACCTTTTTTTTTTTTTAACAGAAATGTCAGAGGAGCTTGTTTTGCGATTTAACGGGAGTGACTACATTGATTATGTCATTAAGGAGAAATTTAAGAGAGACTACCTGATAAAGGAGATTTTGGATGAAAAAGTGGGAAACACCAAAGACCAAACAGCAATTAGCATCAGGTTCAAGACCAAACATGACGGGGTGCTGATGTCCATTCGTGGACAGAGAGGATATATTATGCTGAAGGTCAGTCTGAAATCTATATTTATTCATCATGTATTGCATAAAGTGTAAACCTGTTTTTTTCCCCTTTTAATTCAGATAAAAGACAGAAAGCCTGTGTACATATTTAAAGACACGCTGTCAGGACACCTGTCAGACTTCACTGTGGACCCTCCTGTGGCTGATGGGGTCTGGCATCTCCTCTCCCTGTTCAGCAGCGGGCAGAACACTTTATTTTCTGTGGACGGTAAACCGGTTTTGAACATCACCGGCCAAAGTATGGATCTCACTCCAGTTAGTGTAGAAAAGATCGTTCTCGGTGCTGCTCCAACGAGAGAAACAGTCCAGTCAGGTAAAGGTGTACAGTTTATTTTTAAAGCCTATTTTTAAAACGCTAAGGTTTTTAATAATGAAGCACAAATCAGATTGGATTTTCTTTGCTTTTTATATTGATCACATAAAAGCACAGGTAAAGTTGCATGGAAGGAGTAAAGCGGGAGTAAAGCTGATGCTGAACTGTTTTTTGATGACAGGATTCAGTGGATGTGTGCAGTATTTCAGTGTGACGGGTTACTCTCTGCCTGTCAGCGGACACAGCGTGATGGTGGATGTCAGGCCGAGCTCGACTCTTACCCAGTCCAGCTGCAGCTCTCCAGATGTCTGCCTCCCCTCGCCTTGCTCTGAGGAGGACGTTCCCGAGAGGACTTGTCTCTCAAACTGTCAAAACCAGTGGAAATGTGGACCTGATGTGCAGAACAAGTTCTGCATCTGTTTACACAATGTCTCTGACCATTTTTGTGATCTGTGCATCTCCTCAAAGGACGGCCACGATCGATGCTCTGAAGTGCAAGGCGACATGCCGCTGTGGCTCATCGCTGTGGTTCTTCCTCTAATCTTCATTCTGGTGATTGCAGCAATTTGTGTTGTGCTTTACAGAGTAAGACATTCTGATTCAAGCTGTCAGAGTGAGAGTTTGCCAGTGAAAACAGAGCAAGGGGCAGACAACGTGGCGTTTTCCTTTGATGACAACGCAGAAGCTGTGTCACCAGAAAACGGGAATGGGCCTGACCTCATGAGTGCCAATCAGCCAAAGTCGAGTGTTCAGCCGCTGCCAAAAAGTGAGCTCGAGTACTATGAAATCGGCAGCATCTGCAGCGCATTTCATTCGGACAGCGCCTCACTGAAACTCAGCTGGCAGAAGCATTTATACAGCTCGAAATGTGTGAAAGCTGATCCGAAACAGTGGGGAGATTTGCGGATGCTGTTTGCAGGATTTAAGAAAGAAAGCTCCGGTGATGAAAAAAGCTCCTCAAAGCATCAAAATGTTACTTTGATAAACGAACAGTTGTTGAATAAGCTTGACTTAAAGCAGTCCCGGCAGACACGCCCGTGTTACACAAAGAGATTTGGACAACCGGAATTTCTGGAGCCAATGCAAAGTCTCACTTTTGAAGAAATTAGCAAACTAAACGTTCCTATGGAAAAAATATTACATCGATATTCTGTGAAGTCCGGACCCGCAGAGCCGACCACAATGATGGACGGTGAAACGGACAGCACGTTTACCTGTTCAGAGTCCGAGTCCGGACAGTTTTCTGTCATCACTGGGAGGAATTACATACCTGACCAGTCGCTAGGGCGACGAGAGGCCCTACCTTTCAACGCATTCTTAAAACAACCACATCTGTCTGCTGATAAAGAGAGTATATTTGAGGAGTGGAAAAATATTTTAAATATGCACCTGCCTTTTAGCAGCTATGCTCCTGTTTTTGAAGATATTGCACGCCTACCCACTGAATCCAGTCATAGCTATGACATGCAAAGTGACATAGAGGAAATTATTTGATTGTCATATCACCCATATAGGTGTAGCAAAGGTTTCAGGTGGTCTGTCTCCTGCAAATTATTGAAGTAATTTGATATCATGAAATGTTGTTAAACAGTCTGATCAATAACATAACGTAAATTAATTACAGGATTTTATATAACTGACCAGTTAAAGAACCTCTTTTTATGTTTATTCATCACTTTGTTGCTGGTTGTCAGGTCAAAGCTATTTGTGTATCTTCAGAGCAGCCAGAGACTGTGCCTGACGATTACCTTTATATGAACATACATAGAAAGATAACAACATTCAATCTTAATGGACAATGAAATTGTTTATATGCTACAAATTATTCTCAATATCCTGACTTGTCTCTTGATTGTTTTCTAACCCATTTGTTTTTTTTTTCAATACTACAGCATGCAAGATGCTGTTTTTCATACATGTATGGCATTAGTTTAAACATACAACGACTTAAAAATATTAATGCATCCCGGAGTGTGTAAATGAGACTACTGTACGAGTTTCCTGTTCAGTCCATACAGTCGTCTGAATATTCAAATAAATAAGCGTCTGCTGCACATACCTTCAATATAGCATGTGTATTTTAATGCTCCAAAATTAAGGGGCAAAATATAACAAAGGATGTCACCTGATAACACCTATAGACTTTTACAAGGAAACACTATTTTTTCAGGGAGAATTCATTCTCAGGGAGAGTGAAATTTGAAATCATGTGTGATGTAAAGATTCTAATTTTAGATTAATAAAATATATTTGTTTTCAGTAACATGCTTACAAGGTAGCTGAACAACTCACTCAATAATTTTGATTATTCATCAGCTACTGTAAAATTAAAGGTGTAGCTCACACTCTTTTCTCCACCAAACATACCCTGATACTCTAATTAGTTGTGAAATTTAAAGCTTCAATCAGTGGTGCATTTTCATGCTTTCTTCCACAAAAACATATTTCCATAGTACATTTGTACAGGCTGCGTGTTGCATACCAATTATATTTTATTGTAAAATGACCTCTAGTGGTAATGCGATGCAGTATCAGTACTACTATTATTATTATTATTTAATATAGGACGTCAAAACTAAGCTGTGATCAGAAGACTTTTTGGATGTTCTGCTGTATTGATTTTGTAAAGCTTGTCTATTTGACACACAAATATTACTGGAGTGATTTTTAAAGCAAAAAGGGGAGGAGGGTTATATTATGCTCTCTCTCTTTTTAAACTGTCTAACTACAACCTGAGTTGTAGCACAAGCATATAGCACAAGAGGATATTGGACTTTAGGTTTTTAATAATAAAAAGCTACATGTGTTGAGAAAATCTCAAATGCAGATACATGAACAGATTGTAATTGTTATAATAAGTGGAAAGCTTTTCTCAGTTTGTGTACAGGTTATTTTTTGCATTTAGGTGCAGACAATAAGAACTTCAGATTTAAAAAGGTGTACAATAGATTCATATTGCAACAAAATTTCATACAATCACACACACATTTTAAAATGGTTTCTATGAATAAATAAACAAAATAAAACTGCAAACCTTAAAATTTAGTCAGCCAATCTAACATATACATATTTGCATCCATAATTTATGAGATTTTCATCCTTTTAAAAATGTTTATGACCTATTGTTAGCCTTCTTAATAAAATAAAATAGAAGTTTTCAGTCTTGCATTGTATTTTGGTGCTGAAGTACAATATTAACATTAATATTCATTTGCAGTGAGATTTGATTGCAATGCTTACTTTTCTGTTTTTAAATCTCTGCATCAAAGCGTTCTTAATGTCTTTGGTCTTGAAACAGT
>JAVDPK010000449.1:371261-392602 GCA_034780415.1 Cichlasoma orientale | reverse complement strand
GACGCAGTGATGTCAGCTCACCTGTGCAGGTCTCCCTCTGCATCTTCTCCCGTATCCGTCCCACCAATCCGCTCTTTTCCCCGCACATCCCAGGCGAGGAAAAGAGACTGACAGTTTACCTCCGATGTCAGCAATCGGGTCCTTTTCCTTGCCTGTTTAGAAAATCCCTGTTTTCCACTTTTCATTTAATCATTTTTGGCTTAAATGTCAGTGTAAAAAGTGCTGACCAATGTTTTTATCCGCTGATCACTGATCAATGTGTCATTGGCAACACGGAAAACGGGTTAGTGCGCAGGTCTTGGCCTGCACGGCATCTGTTGATCTGTAGTATCTGGTGGGAGCGCCATTTACCTTACGGGCTATTAATAATAGCTAAACGAAATCATCTCGCAGGCTGTATAAAATTAGATCTGGCCCACGGGCCTTGAGTCTGACATGTGAACTAGATGAACTAATGAGAATTTAGTCTGATTATTCTTTTCTAATTAATCAAAGGAAAACAATTTTGCACTTAAGTTCCACATGCTACAAAGTCCTGGAAGGAAACTCATGAAATGTCCACAAAGAACACCAAGCAGACAACCAGGTTGTAACACCAATGTCAGCACGTTTTTCCCCTTTGGTTTATTCATTTATTTATTTTTTGGAATTAACTTTTCACCCAAGACTTGAAGTCAGAGCAGTAAGTCTGATAAATGATAAATGTGAAGGAGCACTGATAAGGACTTGTGAAACGTGGTGCTTAGAGAGTCCGACTGCTCTGACACTTCATAACAGCAGATGTTAATGTGGGTCTGCTGTGGTGAAAGTATTTCTGAAGATGGACTACAAAAAAATTATCTTGCATTCTTAATCACATCAGTTCTTACTGAGTTATTTCATAGGAACTTGCCTAATACAAAAAAAGAGTACATGCCATGAACCAAAGAGCAGCTTGGATATGTTTGTTATCTTTTACAGAAACTGTCTGGAGGTTCAGAGTTGACTAAATGTGATTTTCTTTAGTCAGGGAAGTGGAATACATTCAGATTATATAACAGAAGGTTGACTGCAGATTGACTCTAGTGTGTTTCTTTACTTCCTCTGCAGCTTGTTCTCACCCCCCTTCTTTTGCTGCTGCAGACAAACACCTGATTCTTTCCAACAGGCCTAATAACTTTAGATCAGATCTTTAAATCTTATCACAGAGGTGAATTCTGTCTCTTAGGTTTTTGCATGTTGGTCTCATCACTGTTTAAGTTTTGCAGGGTCTCATCTTTCTTTGAGATTCCTTATCTTACAGATTTATTGTTCTGTGTCTCTGATGGGTAAATGACTGATTCTTCATGACTTGCTGAGTTAATGTTGTTGTGCCTCTGTAGGAGACAGCAGGTCCAGACATGACAGTAAAGACAGAGATGGACAGTCAAGTCCAGTTTCTGGCAGGATGGGGAGGTCATCTGTCAGCCCCACCATGATGCTGTCAGGAGGAGGAGGTGAGTCAGAAAACAACAACATTGACTTCAGGTTTAACCCCTTGTTGCCTGAATTTATTTACAGTTATATTAAAAAAATTATTATTTGTGTTTTTGCTGTAAAACAGATGCTAAATTAATTTGAGACTGTTAATTTGAATATAGCATATATAATAGATATAAATTTAGGTATGATGCAAATTATTGACATTAGGCATAATTGGGTGTAATAGTAATTAAACAAATTTTCAAATTTCAGCTATGTTGACAATTTTAATGGTGTTACTATACAAAAAAAAATGATAAAAACAAATCTAATGGAATTCATAGAAGCAGTTGTTCTTGTTGAGGCACAGGTAAAATTTGCACTTTGCACCGGCTCGGGGCATCACATTAGCCACCTGTCGCAACAGTCGCTGGACTAGTACATTCTTGGCCTTGGTAACACTCATGTACACTATAGTCCCAGTAAACTGTTCCAATTAATTTCAATCCAATTTGACGACACTCTTTGGATTTTTTTGTGTGCAATACAATAGTATCAATAAGATCAGTATCAAAAAGATCAGTGTCAACAAAAGTCTCAGAAGTACTGTATGGCTATTCTGATTTCATCAGACTCAGGAAAAGCAGCTAAATTGGAATGCCCTGCAGATTTGTGTTTCACCATCTTCTCCTTGTAGTACTGGCTGGTTGCCTTCTTGCATCAAGAGCACTGGTGGTAGCAGTTGCCTCATTATGGCTGTTGGAAACGTTATCACTGCTGCTTTTGTTGTCTGTGCTCTCATAACTGCTGCTTTCCTCTCCAGAAACATCATCTGGTGATAATGGTGTGGGTCTGCATGCTTCATCACCATCCTCACTATCACTGAGACAGCTGTCATCACTTTTGACTCATTAGAAGAGCACCAGCTTGCTTCCCATAAAATGTTGCTGCACTCATTTAGTTCTGCCTAAAAAAATAATAGGCAGAAACTGCATTTGTATATCCCAACAAGTTATTATTACAATGATTATAGAAATCATTTAGGAGCAACATTCATCAAAGCATTTGAAATCTATGCACTGGAATTTTAGTTTCTACTGCACCTAAACACAACATCGTTCGTATGCAGCCATAACTGCCTAATGTCACGAAAACGCGACAAAGCGAGATATGCAAATATCTTGCAAAATATTTGTCACATGTAGTCTATTATGGAATATTAGCAGCACAAGCAAGCAATAAGCTGGTACGTATTTTTATTTTGACAGTGCTTAACTTAATTTAGGAATTTCTTTAGACATTAGCAGCTGAAATCCACAGGTACCACCGTGCCAGCACTTCCGCTCCATCAACCGGTCATAGTTTCCACTCCGAACACGAGATGGCAGAACCAGTGCTTTCAATGCAATATTTGGTATGTAATGAATATGCATCAACCCTTATTAGTGGAATAAATATGCCACCTCGGCCGCATTGAGACCAGAAGCGGTTTGTAGCGAATTCGGGACACTCATCCAAAAGGGGCTAAGGAGTTTAAATGTGAAGAGAAGGAAGTCGGTTACTCCAGACTTCTGAACTTTGTGTAAGAATTTCTTGAGAGAGAGACCTTTTATAATATTTTATAATACTCCAACTTTATGATGCCATTTCTAGAATCTTTTAGAGATGTAAATTTCAAGTAAATGTCAGGTAAATTTTAGAGGCCTGAGGAGTGTACTACAAAGTGAGATTATTATTAATAGAGATCGGTAGGTATTAAGTCACTGTCCACTGATTAATCATTTCTGAGGTACGTGGTCAGTATGAGACAGGAGAGTCTAAAGGTTTTTAAAAGCTTCTAAAGAAACCCTTTAAGCATCAGTAAGAAAATAGATTCTCAGACATATATGGTTAAAAAAAATCTGTTAAAAAAAAAAAAAACAGAAATATTCCAGCAGACTGATACAGCCAGAGATCCAACTACCAACCAAGTGAAGCTCTCAATTTACCGGTCTACATCCCTACCCTCACCTATGGTCACAAGCTTTGGGTAATGACCGAAAGAATATGATCACAAATACAAGTGGCAGAAATGAGCTTCCTCTGAAGAGTGGCTGTCCTCTCCTTTAGAGATAGGGTGAGGAATGCAGTCATTCAAGTGGGGCTCAGAGTGGAGCCACTGCTCCTCCACATCGAAAGGAGCCAATTGCGGCAGACCCAGGACACACTCGAGAGATTATATCTGTCAGCTAGCCCGGAACGCCTTGATATTCCCCTAGATAAGCTGGAGGAGGTGGGGAAGAGGGAGGTCAGCCCCAGATAAGTGGAAGAAAATAGATGGATGGAAAATTACAGACATTTTTTGTGTCATTTTACACTCAAAACTTAAATTTAACAGTTTTATCTTTAAAATATAAATGAAAGTATGTTAAACATGTTGTGTGGGGAAAAATGTATTTTCTGTAAAAATCATGTTTATTCACAGGCACATTTTTTATGTTATTTTACATTTGACACGTTAATTTACTGTTGACATTTCACATATTTAAAAATAACAAGAAAATACTGTAAAATTTATAGGAAAAATTCATACTATTCTGATCTTTTTTTTTACAGTGTAGCTTTTTTACAAGGCATATAGAAAAAAAATTGTTTTATATGTTCTATATGCTTATATATGATCCTATTTGTACTTCTTGACTTGCATGTAGATTAATCCTTTGTTTGAATTCTGTGTCATATTTTGCTGTGTGGATTGTCAATTTATTTTAGCAGACCCAAAGGCAGGATGGAGGAGACAGGGATTAAACTCAATGTGAGCTTTTAATGCTGTTATTACTGAGAATAATCAAAGTCCAAAAATCCAAAAACAGAGAAGGAATAAAGCCGGGGAATCCAAAAACCAGAAATTACTAGGAATGCAAACTGACAAAGCAAATTGTACACAGAGCTAGGAAATTATCTGGACAATGCGACAAGGACCCTCTAGGGGTTAAATACCTGGGATTCTCCATCAGTTGTTTTAGAACTGAAGAAACCTCTTGGATGAGAGGCAAAACATCTTCATGAACCAAAAAGAAATCCAGTCGCCTTCATTTTGAAGTACTCCAGACCACCATAGCCTGTAGGACTGAGATACATGAACATTAGGTCATGTCTCTTTGAGTTTACTGATGGAAAATGTTCTGTGTCTGCAGAGCCAAGGTCTGCATGTAAACTTGGCCGATCAGCTTCGACATCAGGAGTTCCTTCACCAGGTGGGACACCACATCGTCACCTGCATGAGCCACATCACCTCGCCCTTAGCCAGGTACAGCATGTGTAAAGCAACTGTTTACCTGTTTGTCTGTGTTATATGTTGAGATGATGATGACCTGAAATATTTTTATACAGGATTTAACTGAACAAGAGAAAATAAAACAACTTCAGACTAAAAGAAGCTTTGGTCCATCAGCTGAAGTCTGACGAGCTGTAAACATGTTTTTTACTCATTCAAGACTTTTTATCATTTATGTCAAATATTTCAATCTTTTGCCTTTTTTCTCTCATTTTCAAACTAACAATGTGCAGTTAAATGCCTCAGTACTTATAACGTAGTTTCTGTAATGATAGATAGTTAAATCCTAATACTAACATTAAATTAACATTAAACATATTAAACTAATGTAAGACTGGTCAAACTAACACTGAAATTCATCACCTATTAAAAAAATTTCACAGCATCAAAGATCAAATTAAAACTTCCAATAAACTCTTTACCTAAACATGTTGATAAAACCACACTGACCTCCATCTAACCTTCCCACCAATAATAACGTCACCTACTAATATCTATTCCACCTCTTCAACATGTAAGAAACACTTCAAATCTCTTTATAGAATTGTCTTTTTTTTGACAATGTGTATAATTATATTGCATAATTTATAATGAAAAAGTTTTTAGTTGTTTCTATAATTATAATACATTTGTTTATAAAAAAAATAATCAGAATGTGTGACTGTTAATCTTCATACACTAAATCTGTTATAATTTCAGACATGTAAACACATCAGTGAAGTCATCATGCTAAAACCTGCAAATTAAAAAAATGTTATTCTGTTTCATTATCTTTGTCTGTCTGTGTGTCTGTCTGTTTGTCAGCTTTAAGATTTGAAATTAAGGGATTATGTGGGACTTTCAATATTGATACAAGATAAGTTTCAGTCTAGATGCTACATCACATGGTAGGAGCCAATCACATGCCGGATTGTGAGTACCCTGCTGTCACTGGACTAATCAATAAACAAATCCTTTTGTATAACAGACATAAATACACATCCGTTAAGACTTAACTATTTTAAAAGTCTCAGTATAAGGGACAAAAACTATAACAAAGACATAAAGAACACCACAACAAAACACTCAAAGTTACCACAAAAAAACCCACCACAAAGACACAAACACCAGACACACAAGATCACTACAGAGACAAAAAACACCAGAAAAAAACAACAAACAGTGGTGGATACATGAGTGCACAGGGTGATGCTATGCTGTAGTGACACAAGACCTCAACATGAATCTCGGCAGTATTGAACGTGATGGCACACTATTGACTACAAACATTTCAGTGATTAGTTTTCAGTTATTGCTTTTCTCTGCCAGCTTACTACTAGTGAGACTGCATCCCATGTCCAGCATTGTTTCTGGGCATGACATGAAGTGCACACACTCGTCCACTGTAAGTGTGGATTTCATATAGTCAAACTTATCAGTGTTATACAAAACAATATGTGGCAGACAGAAAATAGGCACCCAGCTGTTTAGATGACCTCGGCTCTTCTTCTTTCAGGCAAAGGGTGAGAACAAAATGTTTCCAAGTAGTGATTCTCTTAAACAAGATGTTTGCATGGAGGATATTTAGGTTAAAGTTCACGTGGTCATAAAACATTATTGATTTCAATCCTTCAACAGCCTTAAAGGTAGTTCAAAATATTTCTAGGTATTTTTCCAATAATTTCAGCACTCCAGAGGATGGTGAAGAGGACCTGGACCGTTTGCAGATTTACAGTACCACTCAACAATTCATCGACGTAATCAATGATGTCGACTACAAAAATTTGTCAACGTGGAATTTCATCATCGACACGTTGTACATTTAAACCCATCCATCTATTTTGTTCCGCTTATCGTGTGATTTTGTAATTGCAATACACCACAGGAAGCTATGGGGGCAGTATTGCCGCCATTGTCTGCCAATAACAACACCACCAACGAAGAAGAACGTAACCTGAACAACATACTGATGGTGGAGCAGAGAGGAGGGTGGAGAAAATGAAAATGCAGACAGACTGTCAAAGGTGTGGGAGCATTTGACAGAAACCAAAATAAAGCTGCATGCAGACGGTGCAAAGCAGAGCTTTCCTTCCACGGCAGCATTGATGCAATGCTGAGCGTTTAAAACGCCGGCACCCTGGAGCTGTGACGTCAGCTCTGGATGGGAACGTTAGCGCGTCGTTGATACCTGTTAATGTTTGTACAGCAGAGGTGGCAAAAGTACTGACATTCTGTACTTAAGTAGAAGTACAAGTACTGTACTCAAGTAAAGTACAGATACCCGAAAAATCTGTCCAGTAACGAAGTATTTGTACTTCGTTTCTTCCCACCTCTGTTGTACAGTAATGTTTCTGTTAATTTAAATGTCGGAGACAAGCTCTCATGGATGATGTTTGCTAAGTGCTGCCATTTCAGTTATTTCACTAACGAGTGAAGGACAATAAGAGCAGCTACATTGGCTCCTATTTTTTTTCTCGCATTAATATCAGCATTCATTCTGAATAGCAAACCTCTGCATGAACTGAATCATCTGTAAACTTTTCAGCTGTTTTGGACAGAAAATTTTTTTTGATTTAATTTGAAGACTTATTTGAACTTTTGGACAGAGGCCATTTTTATTTATTAGCACATTATAGTTTCATTTAAAAATAAAAATTGCATTTACTTTAATATACATTGTTTATTTGATATTTATTATGATGGTCACATTAATGTTAAAATAATTGGATTCGTTTCAAACTCATTATTTTAATTGTGATAACAGGTGGGCAGGCTTGAACAGGTGAGGTAAGATTGAAATAATCGTTGACTAATTGACTAATCGATAAAAAACAAAGACAGATTATTTTACTACCAAAATAATCTTTAGTTGCAGCCCTATTGAGAGTTTCGAGTGAGTTGTCATGGGCGAACCAGACAAGAAGCAGACTCCCTCCACCAGTAAAGGTACTCCGTCTGCCAAGAGGAGTTGCCTTGAAGACATTTTGGAGTCCATAAATAAAAAACTGTCCAGCTTTGATGAGTGCCTGGCCCTGGTGGAAATCCTCCACAGTGTTTCAGGCTCTGTGTGAGTCACTTCAGCCAGCAGCAGGTGGAAACACTTGCTGCAGAAAATGCGGTCCTCAGAGACTGTAAAGTCCCTCACCAAGGGAATGACCCAGCTCTCGGAAGATATCATGGACCAAGCAGCCAAGAACATATAGGCACAGGTGTAATTTCCAAACTGTGGGTGTTATTGTACCCAAAAAGGACAAAAATGATATAAACAAATACAAACGCACAAAAATAAGCTTTTTTAAGAAATCACTGGGCCCATAAAAGAGGTCAACTAAACAAAACTTTACACAAAAGATATGCTTAACAAAATAACAGAACTCAACCAACTGACCTGCCCAAATGAGAGCCAGCTCAACCTGTATAGTAACTGGGTAAACCATTTTAAATGCCACAGGGGGTAGCCAGAGAGAGTAATTGCATTTAAAACACAAAAAAGAACCCATCCCCCCCATGTGTTCACAACAGATAGTTAAGTCCATTCGACTGGCCTCTGCACTCAAACCAGCTCCACCCTTAGCCTCGTCTTTTGTTCAAACCAGGAAGAACTGGAGCAGCAGACAGGTGACTTAAGAAAACAGGAAAAAAGAATTACTGCAGCTTATAAGTCACTGACAAACCAATGTTAATCAGTTATATGCACTATTATTTAAAATGTCACGTCAATATAGTATAATGGATTAACCACATTTAACTTTACTACACAACTTCAATAATTACAAACTGAAATGGGAGTATAAAACCCTACTATATTTAAATATTCAAATATAAATAAATATAACCAGAGTCTTTCAATTGTGTGGATGTAGACAACCATCACAGAAGAAAATAAAAAATAAATAAAAGAAACTGTTACTGAGCTTCAGGCCTGCAGCATTAGAGAAAACCTATTGTTTTCAGCCTTCCCAGAGAGGGGATAAGAAGACTAATAAATTTTGGTGAAAGAGTTTATACAGACTCACCTGAAATTCCTCCAGGACACCGTAAAAACCATCACCTTCCATTGTGTTCACCACTTGGGAGGGAAGCAACCTGAAGGACGCAGACCCAGATCAATCATGGCCAAATTTGAACACTTGAAGCAAAAAGAACTGGTGAAGAGCCACGGCCGAGAGCTGAGAGGAATGGACTTCACCGATAATGTTAGACAATAAGCACTTAACTTAGTTACTTACTCATGGAAGTGCTTGTGTGAATGGGTGAATGTAAACATGTTGTATAAGCGCTTTGAGTGCTCCAAGAGAGTAGAAAAGCGCTATATAAGAACTAGTCCATTTACCATTTAATAATACAATCTACTAAATATACACACGAACACCTTTTTCTAATATTTTCTTTTTTTCTAGTCTCCTTTTCGAATGGTCTAATGAATATGTCTACAGTGATAATTAATGCCAGTTCAATCAGCATAGTGCCTTGTTTTGTTTTGTTTTGTTTTTTCATGTTGTTATTTTAAATAACTTTAAAATGGTTCTTTGATGTCTGCACTGTTTTATTTCACTTATATCACTTTTTCACATATTTTCTCTTTCTGCACTCAGCAATTTGTTTACCTGACCTACTACATAAACATACAGCACACACATGCACACACACACATACACACCCCTTTAGTGAACACCCAACACTCTACCAGTTAGTTTAAACATGACCACACTGAAGTTTGTCATATGGGATGTACGCGGAGTTGGTTCCAGGGAAAAGAGGCTAAAAACCGGAGACACACATGTCCAAAACATCTGTACACACACTCTTCTCTCCACAGTTCCCTCACATGTAATCAGCCTGCTACAACTCCAAACAAATCCATATTGATTAACAGAAAAATAAACTTCGCTGTTAGCAACAATATAACAGCTCCAGAAGGTAGATTTATAATACTTATCTATTCAAAATATGGATTTATGTAATGCTTGATGACCCCTCCTTTTTTCATACCTTCTTTACTTCCCTCTCTGATCACTCTGACACCACACTTATGATAGGAGAAGACTTCAACCTGGTATTTGATCCACATACTGACAGGCTCAGTACAGCAGTGAGTCAAACGAACTGGCCGTCTGCAAACATTCTTAAACAATACATGAAGCTTTATACTCATTAATCCATCTGATGCTGCCATTGAAGAATTTCTTAACAATATAAATCTGTCAAAACTAAAGATGAACAGGTTATGGCTCTCAATTCACCTATTTCAATGTCTGAATTCCATGAAGTCCTACAGCATCTTCCAAATAATAAAGCCCCAGGCCCAGATGGTTTTCCAACAGAGTTTTATAAAGAATTTTGGTCTGTGCTAGCACCCACTCTTTTTACAATGGTGACTCAGAAAGATCACATATTATCTCCAGACATGAACTCTGCCAACATTAGCCTGCTTCTTAAATCAGGCAAAAACCCTACATTCCCATCCAGCTACCACCCAGTCTCTCTCATTAATGTAGACCTTAAAATAATTTGCAAAGTCCTTGCGAGAAGATTAGAAAAAAATTACTCCATCCATACATCCAGACCAAACAGGTTTTATCAAGGGTAGACACTGAACCAATAATACACACAGACTAATAAATGTAATAGACCACTGTTCCATTAACAAGTTAGAAACCACAGTTGTCTCTTTAGATGCAGAAAAAGCATTTGGCTGGGGAAGCTGGATGTTCTTATCAGCAGTTCTACACAAATTTGGATTTGGTTCATCCTTCTAAGACTGAATCAAAGCACTTTACAGCTGTCCAAATACATGTGTTAGGACAAACGATCTTACTTCCCAACACTTCCCAAGCTTTAGTCTGCAGAAGGGCACCAGCAGGGCTACCCACTCTCTCTCTCACTCTTTGTCATCTTTATTTAGCCACTAGCAGCAACAATCCGACAAAATGTAGATAATTCAAATGGAAAATACAGACCATAAGATAAGTCTGTATGCTGATGATGTATTACTTTTCCTTGGGAACAGTGTTGCCAACTTAGCGACTTTGTCGCTAGATTTAGTGGCTTTTCAGACCCCCATAGCAACTTTTTTCCAAAAAGCGACTAGCAACAAATTTAGCAACTTTTTCCGGTGACGTCAGTGACTTTTGGAGAGTTTTGGAGATAGACCAGAAACCTGAAATTCTTCGCTGTTGCCGTGTTTTGTGTACATAAAAGCCGTGTGTCCATAAGTAACTACTCAGCACGGGTCGACTCAACTCAGCACAACTTGCCACAGTCGTGTTGTGTTTCCATTGCAATTGAGGACTACCTTGATGTGGGTGCAGTTGATTTAGCAGCGCGGGCAGTGGTCTCTTGATGTAATTTGTATGTGGCTCAAAACACAACAATGGATGAGAAAGAGCCAAGCTAACATAGCTAATTCCAGTTTACTATTGTCATCATGCATAAGTCCCCTGTACAATGTTTTAATGGATGAAGGTTATCATTGTTAAGTATAACCCTATACCGCCGAACATGTCATAATCAGTGTACTTCAAAAGTGCCGCCGTTCACGTACTTTTGGCAACAATTACTGTAATCCTGTGTCAGTTCTGAAGTGCAGTTTCTCAGATTTCAGAAACCGTTTGAATTTTTCCAACAGGACAAATGGTCACATAATTACGGTAATTCAAAGTTCCTTTGATCAGCCACCTCAGGCTCTGTGTTAACCAGCTGTTCGTGGCTAGTGGGGCAGGAAACAGGTGCTTCAGCAGCGATCGCCCGACAGTATAGGGTTATAATATGTATGCTGTGTGCATATTTCAAATGGCACTCTTGTTGCAAAACTACCGCTGCAAACTGTGGGTCTGGGAATTCAACCCGTGGTTTGTGCTTACAGTTTCTTGCTGTTGGGTTTTAAAAATGGCACGGATGATTCTGGTGAAGGAGTCGCTCTCATGACTCTGCTAACAACGACACTCCCTGGCCAATCAGTGGCATGCTGTTTTTCCACATCACATTTTAGGATCACCTCGGATCGCTTGGAACCCCAGCTGAGTGAGTACTAAAAAAGTACCTGCTACCAGGTACTAATGGAAACGCCTTCAAACCGCAGCGAGGCAAGTCAAGCTAGGTCGAGTAGTTACTAATGGAAAGGCGGCTAAAGCCTTCATACTGCGTCCCTTTGCATGCTTTGGCATCTCCCAGACCTCGCTTCGACCCCACCCTCCAACCCCCGGACCTCACTTAAACACCGAGCTGGCCCCCCACTCCCTCCACTTCTTGCTGCGACACAGAGGGGGACCCAACCCCATCCCCATACCTCGCTTCAGCCAACTTTTGAAACAGCCGACAGTGAGTTCTCTTACACAAGTTGGCAACAGTGGCCCAGATAAAGGAGGAGGGTTGAATGTAGCTAGCAATCACACCCCACATAAGTGTTTTCGTTAAATTTGATATTCTAACATTAAGGCAAAGCATTAAAGTTATGAAGTTATTTCATAAAGTTCATTTGTAGTTCTAAACATATTTAGGGTGTTTTTTCTTCACTTTTTGTCTCTCCACAGATGTTATTCCTCTCTCCTACAGCCTCGATTGCAACTACATGCAAATGACTAATTATGCAAACTAGGTGATGTCATATAGCGACTTTTAGGACAGCCAATAGCTACTTTCATTACTGAGGAGTTGGCAACAGTGCTTGAGAACTCACAGGCCTCTATTTTGAAGACAGTCACTCTTATAGATACTTATTTATATCCATCAACTGGAGTAAATTAACAGTTCTGCCTCTGAATTGTATTTTTCAGAACACCATCACCACTCCATTAAAATCAGGTAACATTAGATATTTAGATATAATTTTTTTCTGGCAGGTTGAAACATACACCTTTATTAAAAACGAGGATGATCTCACATGTTGGAATACTTATGTCACACACACAAAACACAATAAAGAGACAAAAAAAACCACAGAAACCACCACAGAGTCACAAAACCACCACAAAATGACAACAAAATACTGAGAGACAAAACCACCACAAAGAAGCCAAAAACCACCACAGAGTGATACAAACCCACCACAGAAACACAAACCCATCACAGAGACAAAACCACCACTGAGACACAAAAGCATCACAAAACAACAAAACACAGAGACACAAAGAGACACAAAACACCATAAAAAAACACAAATAAACTCAAAATTACCACAAAGAGACAATAAAACACCACGAAGAGGCACAAAAAACACCACATAAACATAACACAGAGACACAAAATGCCACAGTATCACGTTTGTCTTCAGTGTGGTTTGCAGTGAGAAGGTAGGTCTGGATCAGTTGATGTCGAGCTGTTCTTTGTCTCCAGATGCCATGGCTGTGCGGTGACGCCACCATGATGGAGATGATTGAGAAAAAGAGAGTTTTATGTCGAGAGATCAAAGCTCGTCAACGGCCAGATAAGAATCTGTGCAAACAGGACAGTATGCCTATCCTGCCCAGCTGGAAGAGGAAGCAGCCGCCGCCATATTCGGCTCCACCCACCGCTGCCGGGCACGCCGCCACTGTGTTCTGGGACACCGCCATCTGAAAGACAAATACTCACACCGTGAAACACAGTGGTGATAATGATGAGGTCCCACCCTCCACTGAACACTTTAACATGATCAAAATATGTTTTTCACTCATTGTTTTATTGAGAGTATCAGCAGAGCCACTGCTGACAGTCATCTCTGAGCATCTTCACATTTATAAATGAAATGAAGTTATAATGATTCTAACAGTCAGGAAAGAGCAAAGTGTTCTTCAGTTATTTAAAGCAAAGACATTTATACCTGTGATTTTACCTGAAGCTTCTCTGCTTCTTCACTCCCTAAAGTCCTGAATTACTTTCGGTCAATCCTGTTTGAGCTGACAGGAAAAACTCAAACTATCAGACCAAAAAAAAAATCAGAAGGCATCAGCCAGAAAAGATATTTCATCAAAGAAATCAATGAAATGTTCAAAAAGCTACATATACGTGTTTTGTTATCAAAGAAAATTTCAGCCAATTAATGACTATCTTGAGATGTATTACCTTAATTTTAAAAAAGAGCAAACAGTTATCATGCTGACTCACAAAAGGACCTGATGTGGGGCCAAACCTGAAGGTCTGTCCACCATCAAAAAAACAATCAGAGAAATCAATTAATGTGTTAATCTGGACACGGGTCAGTAATCTACGCACACACAGCCTTTCAATAACTGTGAGGACCCTCGAAGTTTAACTGACAGGAAAAGCCAGGGTAGACAAACACTCACTGTCTGAATCAGTGTTTTAAAAAGGAAAAAAAGTACCACGAGTAAGATGTCATATAGATGATTTATTGTGTGTTCACATAAAAGGGGTGAAATTCCTCATTGCTCTGAATAATGATTATTAGAGCTGCTACCTAGTATGGGTTAACTGGAAAGTTGCCCCTGAAGTTATCTGATAAGCCAGTCACCTTCTACGCAGTACACCTTCAAATCATCCCAATTAGCAAGGACCTCAAATGCCCTCACTGCAATGGTTTAAAGTTGATTCCCCAGACACACACACACACACACACGGCAGGTGTTATCCTGCCATCCAATCACAGTCCAGGGAGGCGTGGTCATCCAGGTGTAGCAGAGCTTTCTGTCGTCTTTCTACTTGTTATTTTTCTATCTGTAAAATATTCAGATGGTTTTTTTTTTAAAGTCTGACAGTTGTGTAGCAGAAAAAATTATTTATACACTCTGTGTAAAAAGAAGGCCGGAAATGTTGCTTAATCGTGTTTTTATATTTAAAAAATAAAGACTCGTTCATCTGTGTGTGAAAGAAATGCCAGGATGTGACCATGTTTTTCTATTTAGAACACTTTTATTCAGATGAAAAATGATATTTTGAAGAGATAATATTTTGGAAGGTTGTTAGTTTGGTCTCATCCACTGCCCCTGACTGGACTCCACTGTGACTCCAGTTCATCTCGAGTTTAACTACAGATGAACTCCAATTTAACTCCTGTTTAACCTCTGACAGTTGTAGTGTCAGAGGTTAAACCTGCAGTTTTCAGTCCATTTAAGTCAAAATATGGTTAGTTTTCCTGCATGCTGCAGTTCACTGCAGGTGTGAATTCAGTGATCGCACTTCGGTGCAGACCAAATCAATCAAATTAATCACTGATACCGTTTGGAGTAGGTGGTCTTGGTCTGGTTCCAGATGAACTCCTGTGCAGTTTATGTTGTGAATGTGATCCAACCACAATTCAACACAACCAGCTGTACACTGCATCTTTATGTGATTATCATTTCATACAATGTAGGTTTCCTATACTGAATTTTTTTTCTTCAGTAATAGTAAGCAGTAAAAAGCAGGAGCAAGTAAAATGCTGAGCTATATAAAAGTGCTTCCACAAAAGGCAAACTTTCCCCTGATAATGCACGGTAAGATCAAGATGGGCTGGTGTTAGTTCAGAAGCTGCTGATCTACTCGGATTCCCACACAATCATCTCAACAGTTCAAAGAGAATCCAACTCACTTCCTAAACTCTCAGACCAAAACAGTAACAATTATTTTACTGTTCCAACTTTTACTACAATACTACTGTCGTGTGGCAGGTTGAGGATTTGTGTTTGTGTTTAACTTTTTTTTACTGTAATGCTTTCTACATACTGCCTAAGGGAAGCATGTATAGTGTAAATAAAATTGGTCCTAGCACAGAACCCTGTGAACTCCATTATTAACCTTAGTGTGTGAAGAAGACTCCCCATTTACATGAACAAATTGGAGTCTATTAGATAAATATGATTCAAAGTACTGCAGCACAGTACCTTTAATACTTATGGCATGCTCTAATCTCTGTAATAAAATGTTATGGTCAACAGTATTGAATGCTGCACTGAGGACTAGCTCTGTGTGAGTAGAGTTTAGACAGCTGCTCTGCACTGTGCTGGCCCATGGCACAGAAGAGCATAATAATGGAGGAATTATATACTTAAACTTTCAGAAAGACTTCTACTGTAATTATATTCATTCCCCACTGCTGTGAAATCAGTTATTGGGAATTTAAACATTATTAAGAAATGATCAGACAAAGAGGATTTTCAGGGAATACTTTTAGCTCTTGCATATCTTTGGACTGTGGGAGGAAACCAGAGTACCCGGAGAAAACCCACGCAACAGGCAAACTCCACACAGAAAGGCCCGGGCCAAGGTGGATTTAAATTCCAGACCTTCCAGCTATGCGGCAACAGTGCTAACCACCATGCCACTGTGCTGGTGGTGATTCTAAATTTCCCATAGGTGTGAATGTGAATGGTTGTCTGTCTCTGTGTTAGTCTTGCGACAGGCTGGCGACCTGTACAGGGTGTACCCTGCCTCTCGCCCTATGACAGCTGGGATAGGCTCCACCACAACTGGGAGCTTGTCATGTGAACTGGGAGTTTATTGTTTAAGCTGTGCATTTGAGGAGTAAACTGGGAGCAGCTGTGGTTCAGTTTGTTGTAAAACATGAATGTTTCCAGTGACATCAACAGAAAGAGACAAAACAAGAAACTAAACTTCAAAGCGAAATAGGCCGCATATTTACCAGTGTCAAAGGTCAATTTTTGGGGGCAGTGGATGATGACCATTGTCTGCAGAACATTTTAACCTAATGAATGCAGTTTATTGATTGGATTGGTGAATGAGCCGATTCATTATAATGATGTCAAATCAAAGCACTGAAGCAAAGCATTCTGGGATATCTGATATATGTAATTCAGCCTCAAGCGATGAGGAGCCTGACTACAGACAAGATGTAGGAAATCATGTGACATCAGCAGCACACAGATTTAAACATTAGATTATTGATTACAGTCTACAGTCTTGAAGTCTTCAGTTCACAGAAAACTGAATATTTCAAATTGTGACGTCACTCTTTTTTGACAAAGGAGCACAAAACCTTAGCCAGGATTATAATTGAGTCACATGAAGTTTCCAAATGTTCCATCTCTATATCAGCAGGCCATACCTTCACTGACTAGATTAAAAAAAAACATCAAAGTTTGACAGAAAACATCAAACCTCAGAAAAATTTTTTTAACGATTATTAAAAGCCCTGTAGCTCATCATCATACAGTACCCCGCATCCTTGGCCACAGGCAAACTACTGCATGTGTGCAATGAAGATGTTAAATAACACTTGACTTAAACAACTGTCTTCCACTTCTGAGGTCACATGATTTTCTATCAGCCACAGAGGTTTGCCATCTTGCCTGCAGCTGTTCTCCAAGCCACGGGGAGATTTCATATTTGAATATGCACACACAAATGCACAGACAGTTTAACACGCTACGATCAATACAGTCTGATCATGTGATCAATAGCATCCGTGTTCACAAATTGATGTTTGTTGTTTTTTTAATAAACCAAGTGCACTTCTTCAGTTTGTAAAAGTCAATATTAAAATAAAATTTTATTCACTTATCATGAGCCATTTTAAGAGGAATCAATAAACAGGATCAATATATATGAAATATATGATCAATTGTTCCTTCAGATTATCAATGAAATGCTTAAATTATTATGTTCCCACTGTGCCCAGTGCCCTTGAACTTTAGAACCACAGTAGAGACCTGCACAGATTCTACTGCATTGCAACCTCACAGTGCAATGCAGCAAGCTTAAAGCATCTGTCCATGATGATGATGATGATGATGAGAAGGAGGAGAAGGATGATGATGATAACAATGACAATGATGATGATGTCTGTCCCGAGACAGACTTACTGAGCATCAGTAAGTCTGTCATTTTCTCGTCACTGTGACAGGAGCTGTGTCCAAATTCAGGGGCTGCATCCTTCAAAGGACCCAGCCTATGTAGATGGGGTCCTTCAAAGCCCACCAAGACCGCAAAAGCCTGGAAGTGAGCAGCTGTGAAGTTGGATGGTCTAGCTTTTATATCTGCGTCACCTACCCTTACCTCAGCGTAGCTCCTGTCGCCTAGCAACTGTGACAGTGCAAAGCATAGCTGTGGAAAAGAAGCTGTTAAAATGGAGCCCGAACTTTTGCTCCCTTTTTTTTTTTTGGTTTATTTGATGTCAGCTCTTAATTGAAAATAAGCTGTTAAAACATGTATAATACATTCAACATCAAAAAACAACGATGAGTGAATGATTCATTTCCATATATACTGACAGCGCAAAACTATCCTGTTATAAAGCTTTAATGTCAGTCAAACCTCAGGAACAAATTAAAGACTGAAATAAATCAAACCTTAACCATTAAATATCATAGATATATAGATTAATTATATCTGTGTTTAACTTCCACTCAGCAGCAAAAGCCACTGGGGGTTTGAAAAGGATGTGGAGTCAGGCGTTCTGTCTGGGTATAGAGAGAGCCTCGACCACCTGGTCAGGTGACAGCTGGCAAGGCAAGCTGCTGTTAGGCCAGCAAGAATGGACATCTCCAAAAACATCAGAGTACTTTTGCAATTAAGCGATATCTTAAAAAAAATAAAAATAAATGGAGCAGATTTTTTTGCTGCGCAATGACTCATGACCAATCCTTCAAATCCAGGGAAAAGAAGAATGCATTCATTGGCCTCATTTAGAGGAGCCTTCGAATTTGGACAGCCTTCGTTGCCTTGCTGTGACGTAATCGGCCTACAAATGTGGCCTTCAAAGGATGCAGCCCCTGAATTTGGACACAGCTAGGGTGTGGGCAGATATAACACAACCTGCCTCTTTCACCAAGGTTGAACTGTGACCTGTAAAATCTGCAGCCAGACTGAGAGCAGGGTGGGACCAACATGTACATGTAATGTTAGTACTGAAAAATGACTGTAGCTGCAGTTCTGTGAATGACCACTGCAGGAAGTGGCAGCACTGAGAGAACAGTAACATAAACCTGGGCCAGTCACGTGACCTGTGAGGGTCACATGATGCCTATGTGTAACATGAAAAATAAAAAAAAAACATTTTGAATGATGTCTGGTTTGAGGCTCAGGGTGATGATATTTCCTGTTAAAGGTGAAGAAGGTCCATCACGGGACAATCAGATCATCAATCAGTGAAGGCTCAGTCTGTCCACATGATAGCACTGTTCCACCCTCATCAGTGTACTTCACCTGTAGGTAAGGTGTCTCTGAGATGGAGTGTTTACATGGCCCTGTTCAGGAAGCAGTTTCAGCTAAAACTGAGTTTATTACCCTTGAACTAAGGTTTTCTGTTCCTGAAAGAGAGTTAACGTAAACTCTGAGTCAGTCACCATGGTAACAGTCTCTGTGAAATTAACCTGCTCGCTGGCAGGTGTTCTCTCTGACTCATTGCCTCCTGCTGCACCTGATTTATGCGCGGCTTCATTTCCTTGTTCACTGTTAAAGCTTGGCACGGAGAGAATTCATCTGCACAAGTTTTACAAACTCCGAAATCCTAGTTGGGCATTAGTTTACTACATGAGGGCTTTAAAAATCAATCAGTCATCAATATATAAAGATGGAGACAGTGATTGATTATCAGCTTAGAATCAGATCTCTAGTCTCCATCTTTGTAAACGTGAGACTGTAGGTAAGTCCCTCCGAAACATTTACTGCACGTTACTGTAGAATTGCTGTTTACATCTGATCTGTATGAAGGTGGTCAAATGTCAAACAACATTTTAAAGGTTCAGTGTCTGAAATTCAAAGAGATTTTGCACTGAAAATCACCTCAGTCAGTCTCAGTGGGTCGATCCAGATAGCAATGAATGTAGTCCAATTACATAGCGGGAGAGATCCAAAATAGAAAAGGATCACAGATTCAGACTGGATCAGGCCCAGATCCAATTCCAAATTGGTCAGTTCCCAGCTCATGATCCATTTTGGATCCATTCACAGTGTCTTATTTTGTTCTGACACAATCTGTAATTGCAATTCCTGATTTAAGATGGCTTACCCTCCATAAACTATTCTGAAATATGTCAAATCTATAACAGCTGACACATTTCTTCTAACATGTTTGCATCACTGATCAAACTTTCCATTCTTTAACTGTAACCTTTAACTGTAACTCAGTGGAACATCTATGCTGTGGCTGTTAGAGCGCCGTCATCGATCAGTGAAGCTGACATTGAATGCTCACAGCGGGAAGATTAAAGCAGAGTTTTTGTCTAGTAATGGCAGAAATAATGAAATCCTCTGTAAAAAATAAGGCTGTTCCACCACGAGGACATTATTATAGAAAAAATGAAACGTTCATAAACTGCTGCAGATGTTTCAGATAGAGGCTCTGCTCTTCGTTTACCCGTTGCCATGGTGAATCCTGGTGTTGGAGCTCCACTGATGATGGTTGTCTGATGCCTGTTATAAACTCGGTGAACGTTGGACCGACTCTGATCAGCTGTTCTGTAACAGGAGACTCAGAGTTTATGAATAGACTCGGACTTTGTTGAAGCTGCTTCCTGGAACATGGCCCAGGTGAATGAGTTCAGAGTCTGTGTTTATTTTTATTGATTGTTGTGACACTGTGATGAAAATAAATCATTTATAATAAACACTTCTTACTCTTTTGTCATTAAACATCCATCCATTTCCTTCCGCTTATCCTTAGGATTAGGGTTAGGCTTATTCTGTGCCTATCTGAGGTGGCAAAAGTACTGAGGTTCTGTACTTAAGTAGAAGTACTATAATGTTTTTAGAGGCATAGAACAAAAACACAGAGACACTTGATTTAATAACAATATAACTTTTTACTCAGTATGACTCAGTAACTCAGTATGACAACCCCAGACAGCAGACATCGAAGACCAGCTCAGGTAAGATTCTCTTTCCAAAACAACTGCACCCAATCACTGCAGAAATGAAAACCAAGGCATTCTATTTCATAAAACACCACTGCAAACCAAACAGACCACCACACTACCGGTCTAAATCACTCCACCTCAAAACACCACAGAGGGAGAAGGGGCACCGTCCCTCACAGCTCTGGCGCGGCTTCCTATAATTATCAGACCGGTTCCATATATTAAAACAGTTAACTGAACAAAAGGAGTTTAAAAGGCTTATAAAAAGTCACTTAGCTGCCGGTCTGACGACAAGACACCCAGGCCCTACTATTCATCACAGTACTAGTACTTGTGTTAAAAACTACTCTGGTAAAAGTTGAAGTACTGGTTTAACTTCTTTAGTCAAGTAAAAGCAAAAAAGTACAGTCTCTGAAATCTACTCAAAGGAAGAAAGTAAAAGTAGCCCTTTCTTCCATCTTTTTCTATTTGAGTGAAGTTATCGCTCATTCTTTGCTCTCCCTGGAAATACAGCAGCTGTTCTTTTAGCTAGCCGACACACTTGTTGTCCTTTACGTTTTCTGTCATTCATTTTCCTGACTGTTCCGGCGTGTAGCCTCTAAAGCGCAAGTGCCGCTAGCTCTTTCCGGTCGCCGAGCGAGCTTTGCAGTAGCCTCTCCGTCTACTGTGTGGGGTGTCTGTTGCCTCCCTCCCACCCTGTTGCTGCGGCTTCCAAGAAAAAGCTGGTGTTGTACCATAAAGTGATTTTCGGTGTTTGCCAGAAAATGATTGCCTGTATTTAAATGGCTGTAAATAACTTGTTGACCTATAATCTGTGAAACATGTCAAACATATCTCTCATGAATGATATCAGGTCATTTTGAGTGAGAAACAGC
>JAVDPK010000449.1:237097-247264 GCA_034780415.1 Cichlasoma orientale | reverse complement strand
GCAAAAAAGCAGTCCTACATATTTGTTTAATATGTGCATTGAAGGACATATCCTGGTCAAAAATGACTCCAAGATGTGTCTCAGAGTTACTGGAGGCCAAGGTAATGCCATCCAGAGTAAGTATCTGGTTAGACACCATGGTTCTAAGATTTATAGAGCTGAGCACAAGAACTTGAGAGGTGGTGAGTTTAGTGAATGTCTGATCCAGCGTCTGCTCTGTTTATTTCCTCGTAAGGCTGACATCATGTCCTACCTGGAATCCACCTGTTCAGGTATTTGAGTTTAAGCTCTTTGTTCCTGAGAGGTTGGACTGGTCAGACTGGTTCCCCTGAGAGGAGGAGGAGGAGGAGGAGGAGCCTCACCTGTTTGTTTGAAAGTGTTTAAACACCTGAGATTTCCATAAAGGCGCCAGGTGCAGGTGTTTTATTTCATCTACTGTCCCTGTTTATTTGACTGACACACCCATAATGCACCTTGTTTTCTAGATTAACTCAACAGTGTTACCTGATACCTCAACACTCCACCCTTTTATCCAAGTAAAGTACTGTGCAAAAATCTTGAGCCATCCCTCCTATCTTTATATTTTGTTGGGAACATGAGCCACAAACCGTGGCAGAGTTCAGATGAGGATCCATCCCTCCCTCAGACCTGCTGATGTTCAGTCCAGTTCTTGTGTAATGTGGCAAACCTGAGCCTTTCCTCCCCGTTTCCTTTCCTGAAGAATGGCTTCCTGACAGCCGCCCTTCTACTGAGACCGTTTCTGATGAGGCTTCAGTGAACAGTAGCTGGATCAGGACAAATTTCCTTTGTTTTAAAGACACTGCACACACGCAGTGCACTCTGGGAATCCCCCTGTTGGTGCTAAACTCCCATTTTCTGCTGTCAGACTGAGTTCTCTTTGGCATTTTCCACAGATTCATCCAAAGAAATGGGAACAAATGATGTGACAGGCCTAAGATACAGTTTAAACTGAAATCCTCCTGTTTGTTACACCCTAACCCTGACCCTAGACTCACGCTGGAAAACTGGTTTTAGAGTCAGTGTGAGGCGGCACGTTTCTACAGTTGGTTGATGTAAGAAAAAAAAAATAAAAAATTGCAGTTCATTTTGGGTCAAAGCTGCAGGTCATCCAGCAACAGCAAGTCCCTCTGTTATTACATCTCGGTTTACAGGCACTCTGAATTCAGCCAATCAGAGCAGCTTTAAAAGGTTATTGATCAGTCCGGAAAGTGCTCAGCTGCGTTTTCCGTTTGAATCATCTGTCTGTCATCTCCTCAGTTCGCTGCCGCCTGCCGATGAGAGTGGGCTCATGTCGCGCCGCCTTCCCCCGCTTCTTTTACAATGTGACGAACCAGAGCTGCAGCAGCTTCATCTATGGCGGCTGTGAGGCCAACGGAAACAACTTTGAGTCTCAGGAGGACTGTGAGGCGACCTGCGGTGGAGTCACAGGTAAACATCAGCCATGTAGGACCTCGAACACACCGAAGTCACACCTAATTTAATCCTGGGTTCAGTTATATCCTGACACCATTTTACAAAATAAAAGCAAATCCAAAATTCCTCCCATTAATCATTTTTATCCACCATGTTTTTGAACACAACTCAGCGACCTCAGCAGATCTGATGGCATCTTCAGGTCGTTTTTCCCTGTTAGTACTCATTTTTCAGATTATTTCTACACCACCTGAAGGCCTGAGTTACACTTGTGTGTCGGGTCTTTGTGGCCCTGCGTATGTAACCGTAAACCCGTCTGAACCCTGCGCAGTCCTCGCGGGCTGCTTCAACCCAACGTACAGTTACATTTCTCTCGGGGTGCAGAAGTTTAACTCAGGCCTGAGGCTGAGCTCTGAGGTCACACTAATGTTTGTAATCACAGTAAATGAAAGATGTTGAATCGCCATGACAACAGCAGGGAGTTTTATATTAGCCTCATGTCACATGACAACAGGTCTGCGATCCACAAGCTCACACTCTCTTGTTTACATTGTGGTTCGTTGCATCATGTGACTCAGGTCACATCAGCTGATCCTGACAAAAGCGACTCTGGTGGGACTCGAACCCACGGCTGCCAGAAGGCCAGGGGGGCTCCTGAAGGAGGAGGTGGGAGCAGTCAAGAGTGAAGCGAACATTTCAGACTTTACAGTTATATTAAAACACACACACACACACGTGGGTGTACTCCGGCAGTTTATTTCACACAAAGGCAGACTGCAGCAAAACAATAAAAACATTCAAATCGGATCTAAAGAACATGAAAGGGGGCTGTCTAATTCCCGGATTTATTGAAAGTCACTCAGTGTTCTTACCTGAGTGATGTAAGGCTTTAACCTAAAACCAGAACCTGTTTCCTGCTGGAGCAGTTTTTCCAGGTAAACCTGTGAACACCTGGTTTACTGGCTCCTGCTGGACAATCAGTGGAAGGACTTCCTCTGATCATCAGGTTCCCTTTAAAGGACAGGTCTGTGCAAGCACTGCCCCCTTCTTTCAGACTCCTCCTGCTTTAATCAGGTGTCGAGTTTATAAAGGTATCATTGCAAAACCGTGTAACAGCATTCAACACCGCCAGTCAACCAACCCTTGATTGGTTAACTGGTTGGACCTGAAAGTCAAGCTTTCTCTGCCCAGCTGCTGCTGTCAAAGGTCACCTGGTTATATCAGTGGCGCACACCTGGTCTTCATAAAGTAAAGTTTATTGTCCCTGAGGGGAAATTTGTCTAAGAGTCACAACCACAGGGGTGTGTGTGTGTGTGTGTGTGTGTGTCTGTGTGTGTGTTTCCAGGCTCCGTTCTTCCTGATGAGTCCACTCCTGCTCCCCCTCCTGTCAAAGCTCCTCGAATGGCTCCTGCGGCTCCGCCTGAATCTGATCCAGAATCTGCAGAGTCCATCCCTCTTCAGAAGTCCGGTAACGCCACACTGGCTCACCAACCAATCACTGATCAATAACACTGATCAGTTATCACAGCTGTCACCACTGCATCACCCCGATACTGCCAGCAGTACTACTGAAGTTACCTTTGAAAAGTACTTTTTCTTAGAGGAAGTCAGTGCTCATAAAAGCAGTGGACAAACAGGTTATTACACACTGACAGTGCTGTAGTTTTAAGAGTACTGCAGTATTACTCAGTACTGCAGCATAACTCTGATGGTACTGGCATCAGATCAGAGAATAGAATGTTTTTCTCACTGTTTTATGTTTTTTCAAAAAAAAAAAAAAAACACACAAAAAAAACAGGTAGGCAGGTAGACACAGGTGAGGTAAGAAAACAGGAAGTGACTCACTGGCTTTCTTTCTTCCTCCTGCAGAGATGACTCCTGATGAGTACGCTGGTAGGTTTTTTGTTTTTTTTTTAGCTTTTTACTGTTTCACAAACATCAGCCTGGTGTCTGACTTATCCGACTTAACTTGGATCACCTTTGTGGTGTTGCCCAATCAGAGTACTGCAAGGCGGAGCCTAAGATAGGTCCCTGCAGAGCATCATTGAAGCACTGGTACTACAACAAGAGGACAGGAAGCTGCGAGATATTCCTGTATGGAGGCTGCAGAGGAAACAAAAACAACTACCTGACCGAGGAGAGCTGCATGCAGACCTGTACAGGTGAGTCCTGCGTGTACCTTTACAGGTACAGGACTCGCCCATGTGTATTCTTCACCTCAGGGCGCCCGCACAGGTGCGAGCTCCTCGCCTGTCTGTCGCCCACAGTTGAAGAGTCGGTCACTGACGTGTGTTTCTCATCCTGCAGTGTCCGTCCTGCCGTCCTCGAAGAAAACTGATGATGACAAAGGTGTGAAATTAATTGTACCTCCCTCCTCATTGCAGCAGGTCACCTGAGTGTGGGTGGTGCTAGAACACAAATCACTGGATTATTATGGGTACTGCTGCTGGCACAACACAGGTGCATTGTTGATAATGTAGGCAACGCCTGTGTCTGTGTCAGGTTCGTGTACAGAGAAACCTGACTCCGGGCCCTGCCGCGCTGCCTTCCCCATGTTCTACTATGACCCGAACTCTGCCTCCTGTCAATCCTTCATGTACGGTGGTTGCCGTGGCAACAAGAACCGGTATGGCACTGAGGACGACTGCATGAGAAGCTGCAGTGAAGGTTAAGAGGCCAAACACTTCTCACATTCGTCCTAAAGTGTGATGACCTCAGTGTGGTGACCTCTCACATTCTCTTTCAGGCTGGTTTGACACTCATGGGAAAACTCGTAACCGCTGGACCGCAGGTGAGTTTTTACCCGACAGGTCCGGTGTGGGGGATGTTCAGGACTGAGCTGTTTCTAACCCATCTCACTGTGGGCTGGTTTCCTAAAATCCAGCTGCTGGGGGTGGGGCGTGTTTGGAGCGCCTTATGTTTGAGTTTAAAATAAACAATGATAACGACGACAGTTTCTTGAAAGCTGGAAACGTTGCAGTGACGATTGGTGACTGCGAGCTGCTCCAGGAACAATTCTAATTTAACTGATGAATCTGCTGCATGTTTGCCAGCATGCCTCTGCTGAGGTACGAAAACCTGCAGTTCCTCTAATGTCCAGCAGAGGGTCCCCCAGTGAGTTGGTCCCCATAATCTCTCATAAGTTTACAGCAGACATAAACATAGGTCTGCAGAGATAATTCACTCCTGAACATCACCCACAATCTGTTTCCCTTCAGGTCTTTTCACAATAAAATCTCTGAATTTAACAGATCTCCATCTTGTCATCTCTTCCAGCCTTCTTCCTCTTCGTCACTCTGGCCGCCATCTCTGCCCTGCTGCTGACCACACTCGTCATCATCACACTGAGACGTCACCGCCTCTTCCGCCGTCAGTCCTCCATCAGGTAATGTAAACCTGCCCCCCTCAGGGCTGCAGACTCATTGGTGGCGGGGGGGAGTTGCAGCAGCACTTTCAGTAATGCCGCTTTTCTTCCTGCTTCCTGTCTCTCAGCGATAAGGAGGAGCTGCTTCCAGACCTGGATGAGCAGTCGTCCCTGGACTCCCTTCCCCTCCCAGAGAGCCCCAAACCGGATCAGAAAGCCTGAGGGGTGGGGATAAAGGCGGGGCTGAATGTGGGGCGGGGTTTGTTTTTACGCCATTTAAAGGTTTCCCGCTAAATAAAATGTCTCCTTTCCTTGCTGCAGCAGCACAATCAAACAGTTACTAAGCAATCAATCACTATATTGATCTCTACTGATCAGCAGATCTCTTCTGACATTTACATTAAAGGAGCAGTCCACATTATTTGATCAGTCACACATTAGTGAGAAACTTGAAGTGTTAGTCTGGTTAAAGTTTTAGTTCATGTTTCTTCTTCCACTGAGGAACAGGCAGATTTCTTTTTTAGATTATTAATAGCTTTGTGTGTGTTTGTAAGATACAGAATCACAGCTCTGAGGGCAAAATCCACTCGGCTGTTATCTGAGGTAAAAACAGAGATGTGAAATTCCCATTCAGTGGAAAATCTGAGCTCAAAAAGAAACGATCGGATGAGTATCTGAGTCGGTTCAGGTGATCGGTGACATTTGCTCCCCTGCTCAGAGGTTTGGGGTCACTTTGTTTTTAATTTAACATGAAATTGATTAGAAATGTTGTAAAAGACAGTAATAAATAAAATTGATGTGAAATCATTATTGATGTTTAATAGAACAGGTGCACAGAGGCCTGTTTTCAGCAGCCATCACTCCTGTGTCCCAGTAAACACAATATTTACTGATCAAGCACTGTTTAAGAATCAATACCTTTGATTAGTTGAGTGTGTGGACCATCAGCTTTGTGAGTTTGACTGGAGTCTCAGAATGGCCAAAAATCACCAGAACTCAGAGCTGTTGAAGGACGTTAGCTGTTGAAGTTTAGACTTCATGCTCAGGTGTGTACTGCTCCCCTCAGAGAGCAGCTTGTACAGGTACCACTGACTGAAACTGAGGAGCCGAGTCTGTTTCTCAGACTGCATGTTCTGATGTCGCTCAGGTGTGTATCAGGTGAGTCTCCCAGTTCTTCCTGTTGTGGGTGGATTCAACTTGAGCTTCTCTGTGAAGGAAGCAGTACACACCAGTGTTGCTTCTCTGTGAATTATCCTTCATCTCAGAACACAAACACTCTGAAGACTTTCAGGAAAACATTTTAGGACTCCAGTTGAACCCACAGAGGCTGATGGTCTGCACGTTCCACCAATCAAAGTCAGTGAGCAGTTTCTGTGGGTCAGCAGGTGTTTATCAGTCAGAAGAAGGTGAACTGTTCCTCAGGTACAGATGATTGATGGTCAGCCTAAGTTGCTGCTGTTCGACCTGCAGCTTCTCGTGGTTTGTATCTGTAACTAAACTGTGTCGTTGTTGTGAATCAGCACATTGATGATGATTTTCGCCTGCAATGACTTCTTATATTGACCTATGATTGGTTACAGGTGTTTTAATGAGTGTTCAGCCTCAGTGCAGCTTCTCCTTGAATTACCTCGACTCTGGAGGAGGACTTTCTCTCACTCTAAATTAATTATTCATCAGGACCTGAAATTAACCCAAACATGAGGTAAAACAAAGTGCCCATGATGCACCTGGGGACTTGTCTCCCCCTGCTGGTGAGACTGCACTGAGACTGTTTAGTTGATTATTAATTCTGTTTAATCTTTATTAGCTTCAAACTGTGTGGGATTTAAGAAAACTCAAAATAAACTTTTAGTTTACTCTGAAATGAATTCCAGATATTGTTTTGATCCTTGAGTTAATAAATGATCTGATTCTGTGTGATGAGAGCTGTTCTAGAAAGCAGGTTCAACACAAACTGAGTCTCGAGTTCCCAAAAAGCCAATCACAGTTGGCTCAGTCAGCTCCACGTCCACCCTGAGAACTCATCATCACCACAACTCCCAATACCAGGATTCACCACGGCAATGGGGAAATAAATAACAGAGCCTCCATTTTAATCCATAGGACCGAGGAATATGAATGTCAGTGTGGAGCATGGAGTTTATTCAAAAGAAATTATATTTTCCTGCGGGGATTAAAAAAAAAAAAGCTGGAATATTTCAAACAACATTTTTCCCTGTAATGGCTGAGCTGTAGCTGAAGCTCAAACTGATGGACCTGCGCTGGCTCACGCAGAGTTACAGGTTTAGTGTCAGAGTGTGAATATACAGGAAATACAATCATCCCAAATCTCCCTTTAAACTACCTTTAGTCCAGTTTGAGTCTGAAAATCATTCCACGTTTAAAAGCGCTGCTACACAAACAGCGGTGGAGACCTGCTCTGATTTTTTTTTTTTTTTTTTTGGCAATCACATGCGTGATCACGCGGTCCCATCCCTGAAGCTGCAGGGACTCATTAAGATGCTTCATTATGTCGCAGAAAGAGGTCGACTCTCACAGCCACCTTTCATCCCGGAGCCCTGCTGAGTCTTTACTTTATTTTCCATCAACTTGACAGATTTCCTCAGGTAGCTCATCTCACCTGTGTGATAAGGCATGTCACCAAATTCAGAAGTGGTTTCCTCCAGAAAAGACTGAAGCTGCTGGTAACTTAAACCTTTGCCTCTTATAAAGTTCTCTGTCTGTGTTATGGTGATTATGATGCGTTCTGTCTTCAAGACTTTGCTGCAGCGTTTCCTGCTGTGTGACGCAGTGACGCACTGTCAGCTCACCTGTGCAGGTCTCCCTCTGCATCTTCTCCCGCATCCGTCCCACCAATCTGCTCTTTTTCCCGCACATCGCAGGTGAGGAAGAGAGACACAGTTAGCTTCTGCTGTCAGCAATCAGGTCCTTTTCCTTGCCTGTTTGGAAAATCCCTGTTTTCCACTTTTCATTTAGCCATTTTTGGGGGTCAGATTAGCTTAAATGTCACTGTAAAAAGTGCTGACTGATGTTTTTATCCACTGACCACTGATCAATGTGTCATTGGCAACATGGGAAAACGGGTTAGTGCGCAGGTCTTGGTCTGACAGGCAGTTACTCTAGGAGAGCTGGACAAGGCCGTAGAAGGTCCTTAACTATCAGCAGGACCAGTATCTGCTACTTTGTGAAGGAGAGATAGGATGAGCACTGGTGTGAATGTCTCTGACCTACCAATCAGAAACAGGCTTCATGAGTGGGGACTGATGGCCCGACGGTCTCTAGTGGGCGCTGTGCTCACTGCCGGCACCATGGAGCCCGACTGGCATTTACTACAGAATACCAGAATTAGCAGGTCCAGATGTGAAAGGGTCTGGAAAAGCCTTGGAGAAATTACAAAAGAAGTATTTAAGATAAGACAGTAAAAAAGTAAACTGGGCATCAATTATGATTTTAGGAAAACTACAGTCACTTATTTTCTTTCAAACTTCACAAATAAATTACAAAACACACAAGAAAACAGTAATAATTAAATGTATTTATTCTTTAGGCTACAAGCAGTACTAAAAATAATTCCCTTAATTGTTTCCATTAAAAGTTGCTGTTAAAAAGTGCAAGGAAATGAAACTTTTTAAATTGTAATTTCAAAAGATTTCATTTTTTGAATCAAATTTGTAATCAAATTATCCTTAAAAAAAAAAAAAACCTCCGTAATTCACTGGGAAAAACAGCAACAGCCCTCTTTATTTCTTTCTTTGGCTCAGTCTCAGTTTAGATTTCTCGCTCAGACAGCACTGAAACGTCTTTATTAAAAACAGTGAAAGTAGTAAAAATATAATTTCATAACAGAGCTAAAATGGCAGTTAAATATTAAAAAAGATAGTGGCAGCCAGGGATGGTATAGTTACCTTGAAAAAATAATCCAATTAGTGATTACTCCTTTAAAAAATAACTTATTTACTTTACTGATTACTTAATTTTAGAAGTAACTAAGTTAATTACAAGTTACTTTATTAGTTACATTCAACAGCTTCCGGTGTTGTGCCATAAAGTGATTCTGATGTTTCTGTGTGCTTTTATGTGTAATGTCTTTGCTTTTATTGGTAAATAGAGTGCAGTCAGCATGATTTATGAAGGGCTTATCCATAGGTTTCTGTAAGAGCGTACGTAGGCTGCCATGACAGATTTGCTACTTCCGCCGTCCGGTTCTAAGATGAAATTTATCACAGAAATCTTCATATTTTAGCACATTACCTTCCTCATCCATAAAATGAGCAATAGCCCATATTCCATTATCATTCAAGTCTTCTATATACATTGATTTTCTATTACATAAGATATATCTATTATTCCAAATTGGGCTGTTATGAGGAGAGAAATTATGGCAATAGATTAATTTCCAATAAAGAAGGACCTGTTGATGAAAATAAGAGAGCTTGGCAGGTAATGATTTATATTCAAAATCACATCTCAACAAAAATTCTATACCATCTAATTTTTGGAAAACCATGTTGGGGACAACAAACCAAAAAGAATTCTTGTTGTTAATGTAAGATTTTAGCCATTTCATCTTTAAAACCCCATTCATAATATTGAAGTCAATCGCAGAGATAACCCCCTCCTCATAATTCTTTACCATATCAGCTTTCCTAATATACTGACATTTGTTCCTCCAAATAAATTTAAAGATTATATTGTTTATCATTTTTATTAATTTTGTGGAGATAGGTAAAGAAGAAGCTGGGTAAATAAGTCTGGACAGACTATCCATTTAAGATAGTAACACTCTACCAAAAATAGAAATATCCCTTTGTTAAGAATCAATTAACATTTTCCTATATTATTGGCCACATTTTTCCTGTCAGATATTGCTTTATCTTTAGAAATTGTAATGCCCAAATATTTTACCTCACTCTTGACCTTTACATTGCAAATTGTTGGTCAAGGAGACTCATGCAGTGTTAAAATTTCACACTTCTCCAAATTTAGCTGTAATCCAGAAGCCTTTGAAAACAACTTGACCGCTTCTAGAGCTAATGGAATTTGATTTTCATTTTTAAGAAATAAAGTCGTGTCATCTGCCAATTGACAAATAATTATTTGTCTATCTAATACCTTTAATCCTTCAAAATGGTTGTTCTTGATCAAAATTTAAAGCATTTCTGCCACAATTATAAATAATAAAGAACTGCTGCAACCTTGCCTAATATCCCTTTCTATTTCAAACCTTTTACAAGTACCACCACCTAGTGCCATAGAACTATTTATATTATTGTAAAGCATTTCAATTACATCAATAAATCCAGAGCCAAACCCAAAACATTTCAAAGTTTCCAAAATAAAAGGATGTTCAACTGAATCAAATGCTTTGT
>JAVDPK010000449.1:189505-203941 GCA_034780415.1 Cichlasoma orientale | reverse complement strand
GGGGGGGGGGGGGGGGGGGGTAGGCATGATGACAGTAGGCGTGAGTCATGGGAAAGGAAGTGGGCGGGGCCGGTGCAAGGAGAAACAGAGACGGAGCAGCAGACCTGAACCAGAACCTGGATCAGACTCTGAGCTGGACTTCAAAGTTTCATCTGGATCAGAGGACACGGTAAGTCAGCTGATTGGTCAGAAGGTCATGATCAGGTCAGTGCTGTGATGCAGCACATTTCAAAGATGAGTTTTTCTGCTTTTATTTAAAGCCTGCTGTTTAGGTTACACGCTGAGTGTGTGTGTGTGTGTGTGTTGCCGCTGTGTGTGAGATCAGCTCGCCACAGATTATTTGTGTGGTCCTTGGGGTGAGTGTATGAGCACGCTCTCCTCTTGTCAGTGCATTACAAGCATTTAATGAATGATGGCAGACATATTTTACGCTCCACCTTTCCGTCGGTGTTTCCTCACTTCAGCTCCCTTCATGCTCACATTTTAAGGAGGAAAGTTCTGTGACTGCAGCTATGAAGAGGGATTTGGTGCCCTCTTCTCTGAGGTGGTATCTGTTGCTCTCAGGCTTCATTAAGCTCTGAGTGTTCTCAGGACAAGCAGCAACTGGACCTGTGTGGACGGTCTCTGCTGGGGCTCGATGGTTAATCGAGATAAATCGAGTAGCTTCAGGCTTTTATTTTCTATACAGAGCTCGTTTGTTGTTATAAATCACACACTCTTTTCTCTAGCCGTGTGTCCCGGATCAGATGAAGAAGGATTATTTTGAACCACACATGCAGCGTGGGGTTATTTTCACAATGTTTCATAATAAACCAAAAACAGGCAGAGGAGGAGGAATCGTCAGGTGACTGCGTTCGGCTTGATGATTGGCTGCAGAAACAGTGGGTGATGATGAAGGCAGTAATGGTGATCTGGAGAGGAAGCAGAGGTTTGGTTCAGGGACGATGGAGGGAGGGCGAGGAAACACTGACGGCTCTGTTTGCCCTCACAGAGGCCCATTGTGAGCGAGCGATAGTGTGATGTCATTTCCTGCCTGTGACACTTGTTTACTTAAAGCAGCTCCTGCAGATTGAGACTGAGCGACGCAACACACATAGCTATCAGTTGTGTTTATTGATCAGTGAGTAGCTGAGTGTGAGTTACAGGTGGAGCGCCCTCTGCAGGAACCGACTTAATGTAAAAATAATCCACATGAGCCAAAAGCTCAGGTGGCTAGGTCATCTGCTACAGACACAACACATCTATGCACCCAGAGATGCCCCATCTGCAGGCTTCCCAAAGCCAGCCAATCAGAAGAAAGTTGTCATACAGGAGAAGGAGCCTCTTGTATGTTACTGCTGTATAATCTCTGTATGTGCTTCTGTTCTTCAGCCGATTTGTCATTAATGCTCAAAAATAATGCCATCACAACTAAGTGCCAAACCCAGCCTAAAACCGATCCCGACTTTAACCCTAAAACCAGGTCCAAACCCTCTGAACCTCAGACTAGCTGGACTTTAAATTTAAACTGGTTTCTTGTGACAGCAGTTCTCAAAGTACAACCTCTATCCATGTTTAAACTATCATACGTACTGTGAGTGCGTCCTCACTTTACGATTCTTTATGTTCATGTGAATTATACTCCTCCCAAACTGACTCTGCACTCACAGTGTTCAACCATGCAAAGCTTCTCAAGTGGAGTCCTGGAGTGGCCCTAAGGAAGTACAGTTTTATTTCTGTAGTTCTTTTCAGGATAAATATCACAAAGTTCTTCACAACAACACTAAAAACAAAATAAAAAGCCCCCAAAAGTGCGACAGAGGGACTTCTACTTCCTCTTAAGTTGGAGAAAACTGTCAGCTAGTCCGAGCACCTCTCCAAGATCTGTAGCTTAGAAACATCTTTGGGCTTAAATATATAACTGAATGTCATCTGCATAGCAGTGATAACAGTGTCCTTTAAGGTGCTTAAAATTTGCTCTAAAGGGAGCAGATATAACAGAAACAATAAAGGCCCCAAAACAGAACCTTATGGCACACCGGAGGCAAGAGAAGTGACAGCGTTCTTAAAATCAGCAGAGACTTCTATCTGCTCAGTGGGGGAAACAAATCAGGGAATGCTGCAGCAAACTAGGAAGTGAAGATTACAGATCCACAAAAAAATCTGTTAAATAATTGTCTTAAATTCCTTATCAAGAGGAATCTGTGTCAAAACTGCAGAGCAGAAGCACAGGATGGTAATGAGCACGTCGTGTCAGCAGCTCGGGTTCGGTGCTAGCTTGCTGTTCCTGTTTGTCGGGTTAATGTGATCCTCAAGGACCTCCCAGCTGCTGTCGATCTGAACAGACAAAAATGACACGTATCGATCGATGATTCTGGGATTTGTTGTCATCACTTCCAGTTTCAGAAACCGCATAGGAAATGTACTTCTATCGGGTCTGAGCAGGCTGGCTTTGTGCAGGGAAATGGTCCGTGTGAAGAGTAAGAGGGATGAAACCATCGGCTGTTTTCTGATAGCTTGGGAGGTAGAGCGGGTCATCTATTAATCAGAAGGTTGGAGGTTCCCCAGCTTCTCCAGTCTGCATGCCAGCGTATCCTTGGGCAAGATACTAAACCCTGATGTGTTCATCGGAGTGTGAATGTTAGATGGAAAGCACTTAGGTGTAGAAAAATTGCTTGTATCAATGTGTGTGACCGAAGACATGTATCAAGTGCTCTGAGTCCATTTACCATTTCCTGTCTGATGGCTGAGCTTCAGGCAAAAATAGAACAGAAGTGTTTTCATTCTCAGAGGTTTATTTTCGTCAGTGTGGGAACATAAGCTCCATTGTAGAGCAGCTGAACAGGAAGACACACACACACAAACAAAGTTCTATTATAAGAACAGCAGCTCTGGAAGCGTTCAACTGTGTATTTATGAAGCTGAAATCTTTAAACTCAGTGTGACATCTGAAATTCCCAAACTGAACTGTGGGCTGTGAATGCACCATAATCAGCACACCTGTGTACCTGTGTTTAGGTGATCACACCCTGCAGGCGCCTCATCCTGTGTGCAGACAACAGGAAGGAGATGGAGGAGTGGATGGCGGCGCTGCGCAGCGTCCAGAACAGGCAGAACTATGAGGTCAGTCTCATCCCCAGAGCTCCCAGTATACACGGGCTGGTCCCAGTACAGCCTGCTCACTCTCTGTGTGTGTGTGTGTGTGTGTGTGTGTGTGTGTGTGTGTGTGTGTGTGTCCCAGTCCACTCAGTACAGCATGGACCACTTCAGTGGGATGCACAACTGGTACGCCTGCTCGCACGCCAGACCCACATACTGCAACGTGTGCAGGGAGGCGCTGTCAGGGGTCACGTCACATGGTCTCTCCTGTGAAGGTACACAACTACCACTACACAACTCCACACAGCTACCACTACCATTTGCAGCTTTAGCAGATGGGTGCAAAGTGTCCATGAGTGTCTTCAGTGCCTTCCTGCTGCTGTCAGTTTGCTTCACTGTGCTTCTGTAGCTCCCACAGCCCAAGCCGTCACAGATCCGGCTCCGCGCTAACATGCTGTACTTTAGGCCTTGTTGACCGTTCTCCAAACACAGCCTCACCAGTCCAGGTGACTTTATTGCAGATGTTGTGAGGCCCGTGTTGGTGCTCTTTGGTAGGGTGGAAGTGTGCTGTTTTTTTGGGTTCCTTCTTGAAAGGGTCACAGTGAAGTGTGTCCCAGCTGAAGCAGCCTGAGGGCTTTTCTTTGCCTCTCAGGTGTGTCTGTGTTTATTTGAACTGTTGCAGATGGCCTGCTGGTCCAGTCTGAGCGTTCAGCTCATGGTAAATTAGGATTTACTCTGATGGTGAGTTTATGACCAGTGAAGCTTGAGTTAAATTCAGGATTCTTCTGGGAGAGCTTCGAGGCCGATTGTTCAAATATGAAACATTTCCCTCACAGATGTGTTGTGTGTTAAAATGATGCTGCAGAGATTTAAAGGCTGTGATGCAGCACGCTGCTTATTTCAGGTGTTTTGCAGCTGCACTGGCTGCTCAGCCTGATCTGTGATGGATCCCCAGATCAATAACTGTTCAATCACTTCATGAATTAAAATGTTTCTTCTTTGGAGTAACTCACCCAGTTTGAGCTTCATGCTGGTTGTGAGAAGCTGAACGTCAGTATATGTATGTTGATGGTGTTTTAGCTGCACAGCGTGAGCAGGAAGCTTCCTCTGGCTCTTGGTTTAAAGTCGTGCAGGAGGAGCGGCTGTTTGAATGCTTCCTTCTGTGCTGTAAGCCTGTTTGGGATACATGACACAATAATCCAACCAGCCAATCAGATGCGATGCTACACACCTGAAATGAAGTGATCAGGATGGGATTAAAGTGCAGACTGTCGGTTTTAAGGTTAAAAAATGTTGGAGGAATTTCAGCTTTTTATCCTCAGTCCTGGTTATTATAAGGCAATGGCACTTTTACCTCTGCAGCACATCATTAGGGCCTGAGCTCAAAGCGCGCGAAGGCTTTAATCTTTCATTTTTTTAGGACGACTGAATGCTCGATGTCAGGTCTGGTTAAAATTTACATATTTGAATGGTTTCAGCTACAGCCACTTTTAAAATGGCTCTATAGCGCCACCTACTGTATAAAGTTGCAGAAGGGCTTGAGCTTGAGCCCCATACTTTACACGTGTGATAATTGTCTGTCCCTGACAGTATATTTGATGATAATCACAGCGCCACCTAGTGGGAACAGGAGATGTCATGTTTTACTCTGAGATTCAGATTTAAGGTGGTTGAGCAGAGCCATCTCAGGTTTAGTCCGTGAGGAGTTGTTACTTTATTTTCAGTCTCTGTATTTGTAGCAGAATCTTTTGACATTTTTGTGTTGTTTGTGTTTTAGTGTGTAAATTTAAGGCTCATAAACGCTGCGCGGTCAGAGCCACCAACAACTGTAAGTGGACGACTCTGGCTTCTATTGGGAAGGACATCATAGAGGACGAGGACGGGGTGAGACGCGCGGCACAGGGTGCTTTTCATTTCTCTGAGTCAGTGAATGCCTTATCTTTGACCTCTGACCTCTGTGCTCAGGTCTCAATGCCTCATCAGTGGCTGGAGGGAAACCTGCCGGTGTCGGCGAAGTGTACTGTGTGCGATAAAACGTGCGGTAGCGTGCTGCGGCTGCAGGACTGGAGGTGTCTGTGGTGCAAAGCCATGGTGAGATGCACGTTTGTCTTTCATCTCTCTCACACACACACACACACACGTTTAGATGTCAGATGTGTCAACAGGTGAGCTGTCTCCACAGGTGCACTCCGGCTGTAAGGAGCAGCTGTCCTCCAAGTGCCCTCTGGGTCAGTGCAAAGTGTCCGTCATCCCTCCCACAGCGCTCAACAGCATCGACTCAGATGGTGAGTCTGTTTCTGTCAGTCTGAGGCCACACCGAGCGCCATGCTGCCCCCCACGGGGCAAACACACTCACTGCAGGCCTGCTCACAGCCACAACCTCAGCCTAGAGAGTCCACTGATGGAGACGTTTGTCCAGCAGCTTCGCCCGTTTAATTCAGATTGCTTCCAGAAGATCTTTGTTATAATAACCATCAACATGTTTCAGCTCTTCATCACTATATTTAAACATTTAGCCAGCGTCACGCTGACGGGGCCCAGCAGAGAGATGATTTTCTTCCTACATCAGAGAGTAATCAGTGCACTGACAGTCACTGCAGCACAGTCAGGGTTACATTTCCACGGGTCCACACAAAAATTCATACAGCTTTATTCATCCACAAGTGAAACTAAATCTATGATTAAAGATGACGTCACAAAAATAAAAAGATGAGTCTGACCTCAATAAAAACTAAACGGCACCGTCTTTGAGCCTCCCGACAGTTTGTTTTGTTGTTGTTCTGTTTGGGACATGAAGCTCAGTCTTTGTCAGTGAGGAGCTTTTAATGCCTAACAGACTGATAACCAACACTGCTCAGCTCTTTCTACACACAGACGAGTTTAACATTGGGAACAGAAGCTGCTGCTCTCACTGACTCCACAGCACAGGTCTGAATCCTCTGCAGCAGGAAACCAGCGGCCGCTGATGGCAGTGATCGTGTGTGTGTGTGTGTGTGTGTGTGTTGTAGGTTTCTGGAAGGCGTCATGTCCTCCATCCTGCACCAGCCCTCTGCTGGTATTCGTCAACTCTAAAAGTGGAGACAATCAGGGTGTGAAGTTCCTGAGGCGCTTCAAGCAGCTGCTGAACCCGGCACAGGTGTTTGACCTGATGAACGGAGGGCCTCACCTGGGGTGAGACACACACACACACACGCACACACACAGGATTGATTGATATGAAGCATGTGTGTGGAAAGGTCACACCTGTGTGTCTGTCAGTCTGCGGCTGTTCCAGAAGTTCGACACCTTCAGGATCCTGGTGTGTGGAGGAGACGGCAGCGTTGGCTGGGTGCTGTCTGAGATCGACGCGCTCACGCTGCACAAACAGGTATGAGCTCGTGGGTTAACATGCGGGCCGCCGCACACGGCTCTGCACCGCTGACCGTGTGACTGTGTTTCAGTGTCAGCTCGGCGTTCTTCCTTTGGGGACTGGGAACGACCTGGCCCGGGTTCTGGGTTGGGGTTCCGCCTGCGACGACGACGCCCAGCTGCCACAAATTCTGGAGAAACTGGAGAGAGCCAGCACAAAGATGCTTGACAGGTGACAGGTTATCTGATGTCACACATGTGTTGGGGCGACCTACAAGTCCAAGCTATAGCTCAGGTAAACGGTCACCTTTCTCTCTTCCTGCTGCAGGTGGAGCATCATGGTCTATGAGACTAAGTTTCCACGGAAACAGTCTTCATCGACGGTCACCGAGGACTGCAGCGACGACTCTGAGGTAAGACCCGACCTCATCTTTGTGCTGGTCGTGTGTTTGTTTTCAGCAGCTGTGTCTCTGAGGATTTTCCCAGTGTAACGCATTGAAGCCGCTTATTCACATTTAAGGGTGAAAGCAGGAGCTCAGAGGGGTGTCGCTGATTCTCGGAGTAAACTGCTGTTTTTGTTTGTGCAGCAGCAACATCACCGTCCATAAGGTCATGGACCGGGGCAGCAGTGACAGAGCCGATCAATAGCTCGATTGTTAGTGTTAATAACCACATTCAGGGATCAATATTAGAGTCAGGAATCGCTGCTAACTAACAACCGAATGATGAGTAAGCTGAATGTGTTTCCAGGCATGTCGTTGGGCCTGTTCATCCGGGGCTCGAGCCCTGGATGAACAGCTGTGGGTCTCATTAACACTCTGGGGTATAATTGGCTGTTTTTGACTACTTTTGATTTTACCTTCATATTTCACCTTAAAAACTGTTTACCGCGCCTCATTTGGTCTCATTCAGCACAGGGTTAGGGTTAACCCTACACAAGGACCTAAAATCACACAGAAACATGAAAGTTTTTTTTTGTTTTATTTTACTGTAAAAATCACAAATATGTTTAATGAACCATTTTTACAACTTAAAATACAAATATAAGTTGTAATTTTCAAAGCTTTATGCACATGTTTAACAAACAAAGTTCTATACAACAGTTTACATTGAAATGCAGGCACACACACACACATACACAGAACACACACACAGAACACATTTAGAGAGCACAGCGACAGCCTGACTTCATTTTTAAGAACCTGTGATGCTGATTCAGGAACAGTCAGCTAATGACTTGTCTTTATGTATTTATTTATTTGCATGTCTGACCTGAGCGTTTCCATCCTCTGATCCAGGTCCAGCACATTCTCACCTATGAAGACTCAGTGGCTGCTCACCTGTCGAAGATCCTGACCTCAGACCAGCACTCTGTGGTCATCTCCTCGGCTAAGTACGCCCGCCTGCTCGCCTGCCCTCTGTGTATCGTGTCCGGGATGTGTTTGAGTAACGGTGGTGTTTGTGTGGTTCCTTGCAGAGTTCTGTGTGAGACCGTGAAGGACTTTGTGGCCCGGGTTGGTAAAGCTTATGAGAAGAACACGGAGAGTTCAGAGGAGTCAGAGGCCATGGCCTTGAAGGTACAACACTCAGTGCAGTCCGGACCTCAGTGAGGCTCACAGAGTTTCCTAAAATCAGTCCTTTAAAATGCTGAGACAGGAAGGGTACCGATCTTTGTTCTGAGAGGAAGGAAAACCTGCGACTGTCTGGGTTCTCCTCTGACGTCTGATCCACTGTAAACAAGAGCTTGTCCGGTGTGAGGTTATCCGTCACATAGAAAAACAAAGGTCAAAGGAAACTGTATGATTTATAGACTCATTAAACGAACAGGTTTCAGCTACTTAAAGGAGACACTCAGCTGTGTAGACCCTTTGAATGGTGGTGCTTCTGATTTATTCCTTTAGGCTTAAAGTGCGACTGAGACTTGAGGCGAGCTGGCGTAAACTAAGAGTTGGTCTTGATGTTCGGTTCAGGTTCAGGCTGGTTTGATGAGCCTGTTGGCACTGAGTTAACACTGTTTCTTATGCTGATGAAATGCTATTTCATATTTATAATGGAGTGCAGTGAGCGTGTTTGACAGTTAATCTGGGGTGTGGCAGGTCTTTGTTTCCCACACATGAACCTTCCTTTTGCACGCTGCTCTGGTATATTAACTCCTGTCCTTCCCTCATCCATTCATCCATAGCATCAATAGCAATGAACTCTCTTGGTTTTATTCTGAAAACTCAGTGACTGCTAGCCATTCGGCTCCGGTCCTTCCTGTGTGGAGTTTCCATACAAGCTGGCTCGCTGAGCAGGTTCCTGTTGTGCTGGTATCATTCACCCATCTCAGACAGCCTCCTTTTTCAGTCGGCCACAGCTGGTGATGGTAGTTCTGCCCTGGAGGTCCTCTTACACTAGATGGTTACTCTAACTAGAACCTGCAGCAGGTTGAGAACTAGATCATGAGGCAAGCAGAACTCTGACTAAACCAGGACTACCAGCTGCAGAACAAGAAGGTGGAGGATAGACTCAGACTAGAGGACGCCGATTATATTGATCAGCTGTTTACTGTCACACAGAAAGTGAATAAAGTATTTGCAGAGGGGAGAGAACCTGCTACATGACAGTGTTTAACACTGATGCTCCTTTGCAGTGTTTTCTAATAATACTGCCTAAGGGAAGCATGTATAAGAGAAACTGTATTGGTCCCAGCACAGAACCCTGTGGAACTCCATGACTAACATTCATGTGTGAGGAAGACTCCTCGTTTAGGAGTCTAATAGATGTGATTCAAACCACTGCAGCGCAGCACCTTTAAAACCTACGACACGCTCTAATCTCTGTTGTGATCATGTTTTCTGTCTCAGTGTGGTGTGCTGAAGGAGAAGCTGGACTCCTTACTGAAGACTCTGAACGAGGAGTCTCAGGCATCCTCCGTGCTACACCCAGCTCCTCCCCCCACCATTGCTGAGGAGCAAGAAGAGATGGAGGGTGTTGTCCTGCCTCCTCTTCATCTCTGTCCTCCTCACGTGCTGCCCAGCTCCGCCCCCTGCTCTCCACGACCCACTCCCTCCACCACCTCCTCAGTGGCGGCAGCTGCCATCTTTAAACCTCGAGAGCAGCTGATGCTGAGAGCCAACAGCCTGAAGAAGGCCATCCGGCAGATCATCGAGCACACGGAGAAAGGTGGGCTGGACATGGTCAGGACTCACCTGAACAGGTGTAATGGTTTCAAGGAGGAGCTGCTGCTCCTGTTCTGTCACATGTAGGATGAAGTCATAGTACTCTCTGTGAGATGCTGCTGTGAATATGCAGGTTACAGCCCATCTGTTACAGCTACAGTTAGCACAGCTGCAACTTAGCAGGCTTCCACAGGCCGGCCAATCAGAGGAAAGCGGGCATTTAGGGAGGGCTTTAAAGAGATGCAAGGGGCTGCACAAAGGGCCGATATGATTAAAGGAAATATGTGATTTTCTCTCCTTCTGAAATCAGATTTTCCTCACAAAGGTAGAAAATGAACCAAGTTAAAGAAATGTGAAGAATCCAGCATTAGTTATCTGTAGTTATCTGAGGGGAACTTTCAGTGTGTGACCAGCTTGTTTCTCCTACAGAACAGCTTCAACTCACGGTTCCTGACTCACGTTCTCTTTAGATTCAGTCCACACACAGAACAGACTTTACATCTCAGTTTCCATCAGTGACCAGGACCCTCCCACCACCACAGACACTTCAGACTGCAGGAAATGTGAACAGTTGTAGGAACCTGCTTCTTTGTGTTTATGGTTCCTTTTCAGCTTCAGCTTCAGGATCTGTACTCTCCAGCAAAACTAGTGAACAACGGAAACCTCAAAAAATGGAACAAACTAGAATCCCTCCTGGCTTCATTCAGCCTTAAAGGTCTCAGTTCTCAGAGGTCACCTGTGGATCTTTACTGACGGGCTTCCTGTAGCACGCCTGTCTGATCTGGGATGTTTCCTTTCTTCTTCTGTTGGAGAAACTTCTGGGACCTTTTCCAGCCTGATGAGCACCAGATCAACAGATATGAGATATCGGATCATCTTTATAAATCAATAAATGACCAAATCTAATATTTTTATTAGTTTAATTATGTTGTTTTTATCTGGGACTGTGGATGTTTTTGGTCAGAGCGGGGCCCACAGTCTTTCCTGCACCTGTCAGTAAGGTTACCTGTCAATCAAAGTCCTAGAGTAAGAACATGAAGGTGGAACCAATGAGCTGACCCGCTTCTCCGTGTTTGCAGCCGTGGACGAGCAGAACGCTCAGACTCAGCAGCAGCAGGTCTTCTCTCTGAGCCGAGCCGAGGAGGAGGGGCTGGTGGAGGAGGACGAGGAGGAAGACGTGGAGGAGGACAAGATGTCCCTGCAGTCGTCTTACAGCTCCAAGCAACGCGGCGCTCGCAGAGGTCAGAAACATCCAGAGCTCCCTCTGGTTTCCTCTGGGACGGCAGCACAGTGTTCACGGTTTGTTTTCTGTCTTCAGTCATTAAGACGCCCTGTGAGAAGCTCATCAGCAAAGGCAGCCTGTCACTGGGCAGCTCTGCATCACTTCCTGTCCAGACAGGAAGTAGAGACAACATGCCCATGCTCAACACAAAGATCCTGTATCCTGGTAAGAGGCCTGCATGTCTACATCCTTTAAAGTGTTTTGTTTGTTTTATGATGACAGCAGAGTAATGTGCGTGTGTGTGTGTGTGTGTGTGTGTGCGCGTGCGTGTGTGTGTGTCGCAGGCTCTCTGTCCAGCAGCTCCGTCATCAGCCGATTGCTGGTCAATGCCGACCCGTTCAGCTGCGACCCCGACAACATGTAAGATTTCTTGACTCCAAGTCCTCTCCGTGACCACATGTTGGTTTATTAACCCTGCTCTGTGTGTGTGTGTGTGTGTGTGTGTGTGTGTGTGTGTGTGTCAGGGACTGCTATACTGAGAAATGTGTCATGAACAACTACTTCGGCATCGGCCTGGACGCCAAAATCTCTCTGGACTTCAACAACAAGCGGGACGAGCATCCGGAGAAGTGCAGGTAGGTCCGAGCACGCAGACGGAGGCGTGGCGAGCTCGGAGAGCGTTAACTGACGCAGACGTATCCCTGATCCGCAGGAGTCGCACCAAGAACATGATGTGGTACGGAGTGTTAGGAACCAAGGAGCTGCTGCACAGAACCTACAAGAACCTGGAGCAGAGAGTCCTGCTGGAGGTAAGACCGGAACCAGAACCGGGCATGCTGGGATCTCCGTGGTTCCCTCACACTCTGGTTTTGCTTCTCTCCACCTTAATAAAGTCATGCAAACCTTTGAACTATGAATATAGATTTACGCGTCTTTGAAGATCTTTGAAGCGGTTTATTATTTTTAATGAATGCACAGAGAGTGTGCCCCACGCTGACCTTCTCTGGCAGCACGAGCATGATTGGAAATGAAGCTGTAAAAACAAAACCATTAGAAACAAGAGGGACAAAGTCCAGACATTACAAACTGCTGGAAGGTTGGACAGCAGAGGAAAAAACAACCGTCTTCTTCCTTTTAGCTCGTATGACCAAAGATATCCACCATCTGCAGCCGCAGACCTCCAACACACACAGATCTCACTTAAAGCTCTGAGCAGGACGTCCTAACTAACCACAGACTGCCTCTGTGAACCACCCAACATTTACTTATCAGCAAATTAAAGACACAACATTCCCTGAAACACACACCTGTAAACAACTGATTCTGTGTGTGTGTTTCAGTGTGATGGTCGGCCAATCCCTCTGCCCAGTCTGCAGGGAATCGCTGTGCTGAACATCCCGAGCTACGCAGGAGGAACCAACTTCTGGGGAGGCACCAAAGAGGACGACGTAAGACCTCCACCCTCTCTGTCTGCCTCTCTGCCTGTCTGTCTGTCTCCCTGTCTCTCTGCCTGCCTGTCAGATCAGTGCAGACAGACAGCCTGCACTGATCTCAATATGCTGTTTGCAGTGTCTCGGTGTCTTTGTGTATTCAGGCAGAATCAGAATCAGAATACTTTATTGATCCCAGAGGGGAATTCCTGTTGTTACAGCAGCATCCATTTATAGAAAGAATAAAGAATACAACACTAATAATTTAAATCAATTAAAACTAAAACACACAGGAATATAAAAGCAAAAGATCAATTTGAAATATATACATTGTACACATATATGCACATGATAATATAATCTGAATGCAGTGGCTGACGATAATATGAATCTGGAACATACTGTATATGTACACCTAGTAAAATTACACTGGTGAATCATGTGTCACCTATTTATGGAGGAGTTATAGAGTTTGATGGCCACAGGTAGGAATGACCTCCTGTGGTGCATTTTGGTGGTATGAGTCTAGCACTGAATGTGCTCCTGTGTCTCATCTCTGTGTGGTGGAAGCCATTGTTCATAATGGCCTGCAGCTGAGACAGCATCCTCCTCCCCGACACTGCCGTCAGTGAGTCCAGCTGCACTCCCACCACCGGCTTTGTGGATCAGCTTATTGAGTCTGTTGGTGTCAGCCACCCTCAGCCTGCTGCCCCAGCATGCAACAGCATAGAGGATGTTGTACAGTATGTAGAGGACAATCTGCTTATCAGCAAAATGCTGAAAAAATGCAGGCACTGTTAAAAAGTACTTAAGTAATGCATTACATTACTTTGTTTACTCCCTGTAGAAAGTATTCTATTACACTGCTCATGTTTATTACTCATCTCCTGTGTGAAGTTAACAGTAGTCAGCATTTCATATCCCCACATATCTGCACAAACCACTCGCAGTGACCTTTAGTTGTACATGTTCGAAAGGCAAAGGGGATACTTTGGGTTCACTGTAGTCACTGTGACTGATCCCCTGTGCAGTGAGTAGCTAGGGATTTCTGTCAGCTGATCGGTGATGTCATGACTCGGTCCGTCTGGTTCTGTCAGACCTTCACAGCGCCGTCCTTTGATGATAAGATCCTGGAGGTGGTAGCTGTGTTCGGCAGCATGCAGATGGCCGTGTCCCGAGTCATCAACCTGCAGCACCACCGCATCGCACAGGTACCTACCTGCCTAACCTACCTACACGTCTGTCCCTCCTGTCCATCTGTCTGTAACATCTTCCCGTCCCTCTCTCAGTGCCGGACAGTGAAGATCACCGTCCTTGGGGACGAGGGTGTCCCGGTTCAGGTGGACGGGGAGGCCTGGATCCAGCCTCCGGGATACATAAAGATCATCCATAAGAACCGGACCCAGACCCTGACCCGAGACCGAGTGAGTGCTGCAACGGGCTGTGGGTTCGGGGGTCTTAATCCAACCCAGCGGGGGTTTTCAGCATCTCTCCGTGTGTTTCAGGCATTTGAGAGCACTCTGAAGTCCTGGGAGGACAAACAGAAATGCGAGTTTCCCCGGGCACCACCGCAGCCCCCGCTGTCCTCCCAGCCTGAGATCGTCTCCGAGGAAGAGGCGTTGCTTATCAGCGAGTTCGGTCAGGCAGCTGGAGCGCTCATACACAGGTGAGACCCCACCCCTCAGTCACTATTTGAGTTCTTTGCCAACAGTGTTGTGGGTTGTGGTAGCTTTGGTTCTTAGACCTTAGAGGGTTCACGCTGCTGTGTGTTTCTGGTGTTTCAGTATTCGTGAAGTCGCTCAGTCTCACCACAGCATGGAGCAGGAACTGGCTCACGCTGTCAATGCCAGTTCCAAGGCTATGGATGTGGTCTACGCCGACTCCAAGAGCTTCAGGGTATGACAGCTGGTCTCCTCTTCTGCCTTTTTCTGTCCTTCAGATTAGGGGTGTGCCATATTGACAAAAAATTATATCTCGATATTTTCTCTAATTTTGTTGATAACGATAAACGATATTTTGCGTTTGAACAACACTCGTTAGGGCATTCACGAGCATAGATATATATACATAGATGCCTCGTTGACTGGTTTGGCCCGCTGATGCAGTGTAACTGTGTGTCGGCCATATTGGAGGAGGCAAAGCTGCACTGTGAACTAATACAAGTGAATGGACTGAACTTCATAAAGCGCCTTTCTAC
>JAVDPK010000449.1:171988-186621 GCA_034780415.1 Cichlasoma orientale | reverse complement strand
AAAAGGGAGTTTTTCCTTCCCACTGTCACCAAGTGCTGCTCATAGGGGGTCGTTTTGACTGTTGGGTTTTCTCTGTAGTATTGTAGGGTCTTTATCTACAATATAAAGCGCCTTGAGGCGACTGTTTGTCTTGATTTGGCGCTATATAAATAAAATTTAATTGAATTAACTTACAGCTAGCTGCTTGCTAATGCTATCAGTAACACAATCATATTGCAGAATCAGCATGAGCTGCACAGCTAATGTTAGCACTGTGATGAAGTCTGGTTGGCTTGACGGCATTTTGGGGAATTTATTGCAGATTTATTTGAATGCGGGCACACCGATTGGTGCTGCTGGGACTATTTCCCACGGGCGGCATATTAATCCATGTTTGTGGCTCTGCAGCTGAACTGTATCACTATTCCTGAGCTAACTACCTCGCTAACTGATCTTTTTATTTTTGTTGCCTAGCAACAGCTGCCTGGTCTCCTCCTACCTGTGCTGCTATTCACCACCTCATCCACCTGACCTTTGACCCTGGATCAACACTGCAGCCTAGAGAACCAGGTTTAGGACTTCTGTGACTATCTGCGCTGGTTCTCAGTAAACTGACTCAACCTCTCCACAGCGACACCCAGGACTGGCAGGAGAAACAGCCAATCAGATGACCCAATAGTGCCTTGTCACTCCGCCCCACCAGCCAATCACCAGGAGGTGGAGGGCGGGGTTTATCATTCAGAACATTAGTCTACCTGTGATTGGCGGAACCAGAGAACGTCCAGACTGTCAGGTTGACGGCTCGTGGGCGTCTCCTTCTTCCTGCGAGTGTGTCTGCAACATTTCAGGAGTCAGAAAAACTCGAAAACCTGTCACTGAGATATTGTACCCGAGTCTGCTGCCAGGTGGAGTTAGAACATCCTCGCTGGTTTGAGTGTCAGAGCAGAGCGCAGTTCCACCGCCTGACCAATCACGAGCCTCAGTTGGTGCCTGAAGTGCATTTCCACTTCTAAACTTCTAAGAGAACAAGCTCCCATCTCCAGGACTGAGGTGCTCACCTGTGAGCCAGTTACCTGAGCAGCCGACCAATCACAGGTGCCTCTGGTTCCTGACTTCTTTGAAACCCTTTAAAGAACTTTTTCTTGCCAAAAAGAAACTCTGTGACTTCATCAAGCAAAGTTTGGGTCACCTGAGGGGTGGACACCTGAGGGGGGGACACCTGAGGGGGGGGGCTGTTTTATAGTAGATCAGATATTTATTTCTGTATGAACTGATTTCTGGAGTCCAGGAAGTGTCCTTACAAAGCGGCGTGGTGAGGAGACGCCAGGGGGAAGTCAGGTGACCCTGAGTTTACAGTTTACTGACGTTTAAGGGACCAAAGAGAGTTTGAATTCACTGAGTTTGTTTCAATCGTGTTTGTGTGGCAGAGACGCCTGTGGATTCTTCTTCTGTGGTTTTAGAGAAGCCTTAACCTCAGCGATGAAGAGCGCCTTCATCAGCTTTTTAAACTCCAGCCTTTCTCCGGTTGCAGCTTTGTGTTTCATATCGTTCAGATTCGTTCTGTTTTTCTTCTGTTGTTTATTTAAAGATGAACTTATCAGACATGCTAGAAATTCCTCCTGCCCGTGGACCTCACCCTGTGACATCAGAGCGCCCTTTAACAGGAGGCAGTGTGCCATGAATCCATACGTTTGGAGTTTGGTATTTACCTGAGTCCAAACGAGCCTTAAATGCAGCATCAGGCCTGTTTCACCTGAACGCTGCGATCTGATGTCAGCTGTTGTAAATGTTTTGTGAGGAGCGCAGATGTGTCGGGTTAATAAAACAGCTCTGTGTCTGCCTGTGTGTGTCTGCTGTCCTGCTTTCAGCCGGTATCCTGACGGTAAAGAGAGTTCCAGGTTAAATGATTGGTTACACACTGCACACTCTGAACCTTCACTGACCCGCCTTTAGCTCTGATGGCGGCGTGCTGTCGCCGTGGTTTCCATGAGCTCATGCAGTGTTATTTCTGGCCGGCGTTGCATTAACAGAAGATGTCGTAGTGATGCTGCAGGGTCGGAGCGCCGTGTGAAGTCCCAAATGCTCCCAGTGCTTTGAGCCTGATGATTTGTCCGTGCCGCCGGGAAGAAAAACCCCACTGATGGAGAAACCTGATCCTGCTGGCAGTAAACAATTTTCCAATGTTTTCATTTTTTCTATAAGTGTAAATATGTGATCCTGAAACAGGACAGCTGCACTGCAGGCACTGACCTCCTCAGTGTACAGACTGAGCCGATGTTTAATTCTGTTTTCATATTTAACCCTTTCAGGCATGAATTATGAGAACCTCAGGAGTGTTTTTATACCTCTTTACAAACACCACGCATTTGACTTTTGAACCTGAGAAAACTGTATTTAACAAACCAATAACACAAAATGATCCACGGTCCCTACTGCCAGCACGACTAATCCTGAGCCTGTTCGTTACATTCAAAAAAAACAATGAGAGAGTGTTAATTATAATATCTTTGGGACTTCTGTTAAGTGCTTCATAAAGATTGTTGCATCATCAGCAAGCTGGTTAATTATCGAGCAAACAAAAGAAAGGACGAGCCCCCCATTCGTGTTACGTCCCTGGCCTGGGGGTAACCTGGACATGTTGTCAGGTGCGACTCAAACCACACCAAAGAAACGGCCAGCAACACAACTGAAGAGGCGAAGCAGCAGTTTTTCTGAGGACGTGAGCGATGCCAAAAAAACCCAGAAGGTTCTAGTGTTCCCTATCCTGACTTAATAGGACATTAAAGTGCTGTCAGTCATTACATTTACATAGTCAATCAAGACCATCATAAACCATATTGTAATCTCCTCCCATAATATTTTCCATGTTGTATTGCTCATCAAGGTGTAGGACACCTAACCAGTGACCATGCTGCATTTAGAAGTCACAACTTTACCAGGCGAGGTACACAGAAGAATAGCTAAGCCTGCTGATTTTGCAGAACCATGGTCAAAGATCATTTTATCCCCCACTGATTTATCCAGAATTTTTCATCTTCCGGTTTGGAATGAGTTTCTTGTAGAAGAATAAAATTGGCTCTCTCGCCCCCACAAAACAAGAACCTAGATTTTCTTTTGGTGATGTCTCTTAAGCTCCTAGCATTTAGAGAAATACAAGAAAAACGATCATTCATTAAATAAGGAACAGTTCCGGTACAAATGCTTCGAAAGCTTCTCGTTTACACCCGCACGGACCTGTGGGAGGAGCCAAACACGCGCAGTTCCACCAGGAGGAGGAGCTGCTCCTGTGACGTCCTGTCATTGGCTCGATCCGCCACTAGTCAAGCTGCACTGTGCTCCGATTGGCTGTCTGTGTTTACTCTTTTTTGTGTACGCTCGTTCTGTTCTCATGGGCAGCTGAAAGAGGCGGTGCGCGCACAACCTGCTGTGAGGCGGTAAGCTCCGCCCTCGCTGAGATGACACGGCACTGGATCCGTTTCTTCCGCTCTGTTCGGCTCGCTCCGTGTTGGTCCTGCCGTGTGCCCGCGTCTTTCTCTCGTGTTCACTGGGCAGTTTATCAGCAGTTTACGGCAGGTCACGGAGCCGAGCCGGGGGAGGGCACGTGAGGCACCGCAGAAGGTAAGGCGAGAGGTCACCGGTTAGCTCCTTGTAGTCATTGATTCACGTGTTTCTCGGAAGGCAGCGCGATGATTCGGACCAGCACACCTGGTTCTTAAATCCAGGTGGACGTCTTGATTAATAATATCATTATTTAATTGGTCATTACAGAACACGATGAGGGTTAACGTAATCAGATTAGATGGAAACGACAGTAAATCCCTGCGTTCATGACTTCTCTTCTCGTGAGAACACCCTGAATGAGTTAATGAGGACCCTCCACAGATTCACCTTTGCACACCTGTGGTAATGTTCATGAATCGTGGACTCTTCTGCAGACTGCCGTGAGCGGTCACGTCACTCTGATGGATCCATCTCCAGCTGGATGAGTGGGTTCATCAGTGCTGTACGGTGGCTCTGAGGCGCCAAAGGACACATGGAACTGCGCAGACTAGTAAACACAAGATTGTTTCTAAGCCAGGCTTTACCTGAAGCTCTGTGGGGTCGTGTGACAGCGTAGGCGGCTTGTGGGCAAACAGAGCACCGCCTGGCCGGCCAGCTTCGGTTCAAATGCACGTTGGTTGTGGGGACAATTTGTGCGAATCTTAAGAAATGTATTTCTTTTAACATTTCGACTTCTTTCATCTTTTCAAACTAACACTGACACCTGGACTTAGAGTTACGCCGCGCTGCCAGCTGACTGCTTCCTCTGTCGCCTCAGGTTCTCCTGATGGAGGCTCCTTCCTGCAGGGAGCAGCCCCCAGGCTCTGAGGAGGAGGAGGACCCAGCCATGGTTGTGGGTCTGAGCCTGTGTGACTCAGCCCCGCTGGTGTGGAGGATGCAGGACCTAAGGACCGTTAGGTCTCGAGGTCTAGTGGGGGCACTCCTGGGTTCACTGCCCCGAGCTCCCCGACAGAACGGACGACTGGGCCGACCGCTGCTGCTGCTGCCGGAGGAGGAGAGGCTGCTGAGGGAACACCACGCCGCTGCAGCCCTGCCGCAACCCGACTGCAGCCAGGCCGTTAGCATGTCTGGTTTATTAAAGGTGGATTTAGCCGTAATGACGTCAGTGTTTTGGCTGCCATGTAGGTTCTTTGGAGCAGGAAGTGACCATATTTGGAGGAGAAGGTGACTAATGCTAGCTAGCTTGGTTAGACTGTATGGGAGTATTACACAGACACCTGCTAACTAGTGCTCAGTAACAGGCAAATTAAATTCAGTTCAATTTTATTTATATAGCACCAAATCAAAACCAACAGTCATCTCAAGGAGCTTTATATTGTAAGGTAAAGATCCTAGAATAATACAGAGAAAACCCAACAATCAAACAAACCTCTACGAACAAGCACGTGACGATGGTGGGAAGGAAAAACTCCCCTTTAACAGGAAGAAGCCTTCGGCAGAACCAGGCTCAGGGAAGTGACTTGTTGCTCTTGTCAGCAGGCTGGCGGGAGGGCGGAGCTCTGTCAGCAGTACGAAGAGCAGCAGCAGAGAAGCTTTGAGGAGCAGAGCGTCCTCGCACTGGAGGACCGGAAGTCAGCGCTGCTCCGAGCTATGACATCATCACACATAGGTGAGACCATGACAATGTTTGTCTGTGTTCTGTACCTGGAGTCTGGTGTAAAGGTGCTGGTCCTCTCATGTGCAGAGTCCGGAGCTGGGACCGCAGATGAAGCCCTGCAGCACCGCCTGCAGGCTCTAGACCAGAACTTCACCTTCCCGCGGTCGGCGCTGGCGGTCCAGCTGAGCACAGCGAGGGCGGGGCTGAGTTACTGTTCCGAGGCCCGGGCCTTGCTGCAGGCCGACTGGCCAATCAGGCAGAAGTGCAAGCCCCACTGTGATGCCAGGTACCAGGTGTACAGAGACCTGCGGGGGCGGGGCTTCTACCTGACCTCAGCAGGGAAGTTTGGAGGAGACTTCCTCGTGTATCCAGGTGAGTTAGGGCCTAACACCTGATCAGAAACCTTCATGATCATTGAAGCTGATTGGTTCACATCCCTGTGAACCCTGCGCCGTAACCACAGTCTGAGTCAGAGTCCCGCGGGCTGCATCGGCTACATTCCTGAAGCGGTGCACGGCGGGTTACTGTAGCAGACTCGATGACTGGTGCGTGTAAAGGCCTTTTCACACCGAACGCGTAAATGTCGTGCAAATGTTTCGTGCGTTAAAAGTTTTTTTCGGACCCGTCTGTTCTTAATGCAGCCGTGCACATCGAACGCGTAATTTCACAGGACGATTTTGCGGCATTTATTTTTTCGGATCAAGTTCGATTTTTCCGATGTTTCGCCTGCGAACAAACAGATCTGACCAATCAGAGCGCTGCATTAGCAACATGTGAGCTTATAGCTCAAAACGCGCACCGATGTACTGAATATACAGTGATGTAGGAACAGTAAAATCATACTATGTTACCTCAGACACAGCTACACGCTGCTCCGGGTGATGCCGACATCGTTTCTTCCACCGTGCGTTTTATGAGGACGATTTATTCGCAAAAACGCAACGCGTCCGGTGTGTATGTAGGTTACATGACAGGTTCGCATCCGAAAAATTCGGAATTTTGTGTCGTTTTTACGCAACGCATCCGGTGTGAAACGGCCTTTAGTGTGAAACTTGCAGCTTCAGCTGTGAGGATGATGAGGATGTTTGTGAATGTGGAGCCACAGCTCTGCTGGAGCGCTGGGCCTCAGACTGTATGTGGCATTCATTAACACTCATGAACTAATCAGAAAGCTCTTACTCCAGACTCTGGAGTGGTGGCTGAGAGGCAGATGCATCAGATTAATTACTTTGTATCAGGAATGAGTAAAAAATGCAGATATCTGGAATAATGCTGATAATCAGGTGATCGCTCCTCTGAAGCCGTCAGCAGCGCTAAACGAGCGCCGCCGTCCACCTCCTGATTCTGATTTTGTCATGTCCTCTCTCAGGTGACCCTCTGCGGTTCCACGCTCACTTCATCGCGGTCTGTGTGACTCTGGATGACTCCATCTGCCTGCTGGACGTCCTCGCCGTGACTCGCCTGGGATCCAACGTGAAGAAGACTGTCCTGCTGTGCTCGCCGGGGGCAGACGGGGCCGTCTGCTACACATCGTTTCAGTGGAGCGGGATGGTTTAAGTCCTACAGAGGGGGCGTTTCCCCTACCAGGCTGTGTTCGGGGACCCGGCTCAAACATTAGGACACCACAGACTTCTCAGAGGCCCCACGTGGACCCTGAGCCCAGCTTCCTGTTGTGTATCAGCCCAGAGCCTGCAGACCGCCTGCTGCATAAGAACAACAGTGTGGTGTGAGTCTGATCACGTGGAAAAAGCACGATTTCTCTAAAAGTTGGTTTATGTAAATCCACGGCCGTGTCCTGCCAGAAACCCTTCAGGAGGTCATGTGACTGGCAGGCAGGTGACCGGAGTTTACGTCCTGCATGCAGCCAAATATCAGAGCTGACGCCGTGTGTTCGCTGCTGTTTCCTCTCACTTCCTGTTTCCAAACGAGTGTAAAAGTTCTGCAGCAGCTTCGTTTTCTCCGTGATGATTTAAAGTTGAATCCACAGGCGTAAATAAAACCGTTCATTCGATCTTTTCTCATCTCGTTTCTGTGTCTGTTCCTCTTCTGAGCGTCGCTGAACTCAGCCCGAGGAGATCTGCAGACTTCACTGAGCGTTTTAATCACTAACATCTTCCAGTATTTATTCACCAACATGAAACAGTGCACTTTATTTTATTTTCATCTTTATTTGGAGTTAGCTTCCATGATCTTTTTTTTTAACAGTGATCCGACCACCTGAGGGAACCTGAAGTCATTTCCAGCTGGTCGTGAAAAACTGAGGTCCAATATTTTTAACACTTTATCATCTAAATCTTAAAAACCGCTTTAAAAACTGAGCGTATGCTGAAAAGATCACCCCAGAACCCGCACACCTATGTGGATCTAAGCCCCTCCCCCTGTGCCCCAAATGCCTTCCTTAAATGGGCTCAACGACCAATCTAATGCCCAAGCCCCCTGGTGCCCAGGTGATGCTATTGCATCACCACTGCACCTTACCACACAATATAATACACATCAAAATTGGTGACAACAAAATGTGTTTTAGCTGCAGCTTTTTTCCAGCCTATAAAGCCCGATGTTTGCGGGTGCGGGTTCGAATCCACCCGGGGCTGTTTGCAGCTCTCTCCCTGCTTCCTGTCATAAAGAGTTTAATGCTGGAGATAAAACTCTTTGTTTTAATTCCATCCAAATTTACTTCCCAACACTTGATATTCCAGTGTAAGGAAATTAAAAACAGATCTTCCTTTTTGGAAGGCTGTGAATACGATTTTTTTTCCAAATGAATGATTGTGTGAATGATTGTGATGTCGGTGTCGACCTGAGTGAATATGATTTCTGCCACATTGAGCAGCACTGAGCGGAGCTGCAGTTCTGCCTGCTGTATTCACGGCTGAGACATTTATCAGTGAACTGCACACGAACTGTCTGCGCTCCACCTGGACAAACGGGGAAAAGAGCCAGAGAACCTCGCAGCTGATTGTGTCATAAATCATTCAGTAAATATTACCAGCAGCTCACTGCAGGCAGCTGTAATCACTCAGGTAATTAATTACATTATATTTGAAAGAAAATGTTTACAAAGAACTGAATGAAAGCTTCGATCTCACAGTCTTCATGATAAGGACCAATTAGAGCACAGAAACGGGTCTTACTGAAGTCATCAATGCGCTGAAGATCAACAGTGATGACTTCAGCTCATTGAGAGCAGCAGAGTCCTCACAGGAACAGGAAGTCTGACCAGAACTGAAGGTGGAATATCAGACTCGCCTTTAAAATCCTTCTAGTTCATAAAGCTCTCAGTGGTTTGGCCCCCCAGCGCATCTCTGACCTTTCAGGTCATTTGAACTGTTCCAGAATCAGATCTCAGGGTGCTTTCGGTCACTGTGGTGCTGTTCTGTGGATCTTCATTCATCTTCAGTCCTCATACCCGACCATTAAACCTCTGACCTGTGAATTATTCAGGAATAAAAAGGCTCCAAACTCAGACCACTGCACAGAGAACCCGTTTAAACTATCTGTTTGTTACCAGCAGCTGCGAACTCAGTCTGACGGGATAAAATAGGATTTTTACTCCAACATGGTGACTCTCAAAGAGCTGTTGGCTGCAAACTTATCTCAGGATGTGTGGAGTGTGTGCTTAAAGATGTGAGGAAACTGGACACGTGGAGGACAGAAGAAGTGTGAGACAGGAAAACTCTCAATCACATCCTTAAGAACCAGGAACAAATCCAGCAAAGACCTGACAGGACCTGAGAGGTCATCTGGACCTTCAGCTGATCCATCAGCTGTTCACTGAAGCCTCATCAGAGGAAGGGCAGCTGTCAGGAAGCCATTCTTAATGAAGGGAAACCGGCAAATCCGGTCTCTAGTGTGGGATCATCCTGATAGAACAGGTCCTTCAAGAAGCCCAGAGAACGATTCAATTCAATTTAACTTTATTTATATAGCGCCAAATCACATCAGTCACCTCTAGGAGCTTTATACTGTGAGGTAAAGACCCTACAACAATTACAGAGAAAACCCATCAGTCAAAACAACCCCTATGAGCAAACGTTGGTGACAGTGGGAAAGAAAAACTCCCTTTTAACAGGAAGAAACTTCAAACAGATCCAGGCTCAGGGAGGGGCAGATGGCTGCCCCTTCCTGAGCCTGGATCTGCTTAAAGCAATGACGGGAAAAGTTGATTTTCAAACGTGTTGGAATTGTACGAACTTATATCCTGTATCATGTATGTTTGCACGTTCAGTTCAAGTCTTATTTATTTCGGTTTCACATTTGGAAACACTTTTCCAAAGTGCTGCGGAGCTAAGAGAACAGAAGATGGAACAATCAGACAGAACTTCAGAGAATAAAAATGTAACATTGGGGAGATCCTGATAAATCTCTGCCCCCATTTCCTGCAGAATACAAAGAGATGAGGGGTGGCTCAAGGCTTGTGTACAGTCCACACAGCTTAGGCTTCCTTGGCTTGTTCACCTTCATCAGCAGACTAAACCCAAATTACTCTTGAAAGAGGGTGGAGGCGTGGTGGTGCTCAGGTGTCAGCGCTGAGCTGCTCGGATGGATCGTCCTGTGGAGTTTCTCTGTGCACGGGCGGGACTTCCTAACGTCCAGTTTCCTGTAATCATAAAAACAGTAGGGGGCGCTGTGATGACTCAGCCTTTGGGGAACCTTTGTGCCCGTGTTTAGTAGAAGGGGGAGGTGCCGTTCCAGTTGATGGCAGCTCCGTCCCACTTGGTCCTGATGGTCATTTCCAGTGAAGGAAACCTTTTTTCTGGGTCTCCGTCTCTGGATGACGCCTCCCAGTGGTGGGAGTGAGTATCTGCACAGCAAGCAGAAAACAGATGGCGGATGAGACATGAATGGATCCCGATCAGACCCGCAGACACGTGACCAGGGCCCTCACCGACTGTCAGCCTGGCCGTCGCTGTCTGGGAGCTCTGGCCGTTGTAGTAGTACAGCTGGAAGAGATGCTCCATCTTCCAGTCGGACAGCAGCGAGCGGTTCACGCTGAACAGGACCGAGTGGCTGCTGTTGATGCAGCAAACCCAGACTGGAAACCTGGGGGTCTTCAGCATGCTGCCCACCTGCAGACAGAGCAGACACAGCGTGAGAGGCTGTCCTGTGAAGGAGTTCCCACAGGTGTTTACCTGGCTGTAACAAGGCAGGTGGAGATCAATGAGGACCTGACCTTTACCGTTACCGTCTTGGGAACTTCTCGGGAATCAGGATTTTTACCCTCAGGATGCGGCCTTTTTACCTTTGACCCGTAAGATTTACACTCTCCCAGGTCACAGTTTTCAGGTGGGGGCTGCGTCTGATTGGTCAGTACCACAGACAGCATCAAACGCCACATACCTAATGTGACTTGTTGGTTTTGGACTCTGGATTTTGAAGCTTAACATTAGCTTGTTTTTCTGAAACCAGGCATTAGGGTGGAGAGGGTGGAGCGCTAGTATGTCTGTAACAATGTTTATGTTGTATGTGATTCCACTTGCCATCATAACCACAACTTGAAATGGGAGGCCAACACCAGCTCCATCCTCAAAAAGGCCTTTGAGAGCCGATGTTAACGCAGAGGAGAAAAACGGCTCATAACTTTCTGGCAAACAAAAACAGGAAGGAAAAAGTTAGTGAAAGCGTCCTGTAGTTTCCCCGGCAGCTGCATCAGGGAATTATGAGCTTCCACAGAGACACTAACAGGAAACCCAGCAGCAAATGTCACTCTGCCCACTGTTTATCCCACCAAATACCCTCTGCAGCTTTTGTTACTGTCTTGAAGCTTTCCCATGATGCTCTCCCTCATTTAGACATTTTTTGCTGAACACATGTTTAACACGGAGGAGCAACGATAGCAGCTGGCAGGTTTTTATCCCAGCCGAGGTCCGTTTGATGTTCTGAGTTACAGTTACTGAGGGTGTCTGGCTGCTCACAGTGAACAGGTGCAGTTTAAGGAGGAGCCTAGCAGTACACCTGCCAGTCAACATGAGTTATGCAGGTGGATGAGCTGCAGAATCCACTGCACTCAGAGCTGCTTTGAAGGAGGAAACTATCAGTTTGTGTATCCACCTGTAAACATGTTCATTTGTGCTGGAAAAGCACGGGTTAACTGTGGTGCCTCTGCTGGGCACCAGAGGAACTGCAGCTTTGGTGAGATTTACCCTCAGTCGGCACTGAAGAACTGCTGAAACTCTCATTTTATGAGTGTGATAGAATAAAGGGGGAACAAACAAAACTGTGATGCTCGTGGAATAAAACATACTCAATGGCGGGGGCTAAGATAAAGGCTGCGCCTCCATGTTTAGCTGTTTTCTGATGTAGTAAAATACATCACAGCACTACAAGACGCTTTACAGCGTCTTCCACGGCTTTGATTTGGGGCATGAAGGGAGCAGCAGCCTCCTGATAGCATCAACTTCCAACACTACAACCAGCTGCTTCTTCTCCACATGCGAGAGCTTCTGTTGGACTTTACCTACACTCCTAATGTCTGCTGGAGCCAACGGGCGCCATCAGAGGAGGACATCCTGAACCGACCAATCAGAGAATAGCTGAAGGACAGAAGCACTTTATTTCAGTTCAGTCACACAGCTGAAGTCATTATTGGGTGAGCTGTGGGATGATGACAGGCTGTTCCTGGATCAGCTGATTCATCCTGATCGCAGTGATCCGCCCCTCACCTGTTTCTGTCAGCGAGGGAAATCAGACACTGAACTGTAAAGCATGTGTCTGCACATGCTCAGTGCACTCTGTGACAGGCGTGTAATTCCACCTGTCCAACAATAGCAGTACTCAGATTACTCTTTGAGTGTTAACCAGTATCGGTCACAGGGCAGGTAAATACTTCCTCTGCTGGTTTCATGGTAGTTAAAGGACTCTACCTGCGGCAGTGTGCCTCGCTCCATCTGCTCTCGGCTCCAGTGCAGATATCCCACATCGCTGCGGGACAGGACGCCCTGCAGGGGGCGTTGCAGAGGTAGGCCGTCCTGCCCAAAGTACAGCGTTCCATTGAAGACATGTGGACCGGCTCTGCCAGTCAGCAGCAGGTTCATCAGAGCCTGCAGACACACAGGAGAGTCCTGCACCGTTTACAGGGCAGATCAACATACAACATTAACACATATCAACATGGAGTCATTCTGCATAGAGTAGTTCGTAATAAACAGCCAGAGAAATGGCTGCTCTAGGTAAAGGAAATGCTTGGGGGGGGGGGGGGGTCAGGGATCATAAGAATCCATTCACAGCAGCAGTTTCTTTGGTTTCTCAGTCTTTAATTGGCTGAATTATGAAAGCAGTAAAGGTGTTTCCAGAGTGTTTGCTGCCGTGAAGCTGATGTTTGACTTTAACAACAGCAAATGTATCAGAATTATTCACGTTCTGTGAGGTCACTGCAGGTGTGCATGTGCTGTTAGTTTCAGAGTCTCTGGGCTTTAGCAGGCTGCTCTGAAGGGTTAGACCTTTGAGAGCCGATGTTAACGAAGAGGAGAAAAACGGCTCATAACTTTCTAACCCAGCCGAGGTCCGTTTGATGTTCTGAGTTACTCACAGTCACTGAGGGTGTCTGGCTGCAGTGAGTCTTTGGAGCAGTCTCTATAAGTCTCTATAGACGTCAGTGTAATGCGAGACGTCTGTAATAGGAACTACAGAGCAGGCCTGGGATCAGGGCGGGAGGTGTTAAACTGATATCTGATCATCGCTGCCATTCAGGCCTTTCAGGCCTCGGCTGTATGTTGTTCAGGTGTTACTGCACAGGTAGAAACACCTTTACAGTGCGTCTGCTTTTAACTGTTGTTTTTCTACCTGAAAACAGTTGATCTGAGACAGGTGAGCTGCTTACCTGACGACAGACAAAGTTGCCCATGCTGAGGTGCAACAGGTGGGACGTAGGAGAGTCCAGATCCTCCCTCAGCCTGTGAGGAAGAGGATGACACATCATCAGCGGCTTTAAGGTTCAACAGTGTTGAGCTGTTTCATATTTGAGTGCTGCTGACGTCATCGTGGTCTTTAGCAGTGATTTAAACAGAAATGTTAGTGCACAGTAAACCTGATGAAACCTCATATACTGCAGAGTGTAATATAATGTGTGTATCCTGTTGGGGGCGCTAACATCACCGTAAGGTTGCATTGTGTTGTTACCTTTCGACCGTACGGGAGCAGATGAGACTGTAGAGGAACAGGATGACGCCATGGCTGCCCTCCTCCTTAAACTACAAGAGAACAGTGATGGCTACATGTGGAACATGTTCATCACATTCATGTTTTGTTCTGCGGCAGAGTGACGCGCTCATACGATCAGCTAAGTTCTCATCACGGAGGAGAGCGTCAGCTTCTCCAAACCAAACAGTCAAAGATCTCAGGAGTCGAGATGTTGTGTTGCTTACCTTGTTTTGTGTACCTGCTGATGTGTTAGGGTGTTACATATTTTCATCACCTGAGTCACAGGTCAGTGAGCACAGCACGCGTCCTGATTGGATGATGTACTCACACACTGAATGTGGTCGAGGATGAACTTCCTGGCGTCGTCCTTCTTGCTGAACGTGAAGAGCTGCAGCTGAAAGACACGACGTAAAGAACACGTTGACGAGACACCGTCCGGAGACAGAGCCGTGTTTGGAAGTCCTGTGAGGACCGGGCCGTACCCTCTCTGTGAAAGTGTCCAGTTTGTAGTCCAGGTGAGGCGTGATGCAATAGTCTTCGGTTACCAAGGTGACAGTGGCACTCGTCTCCTGGCCGGCCAACCAGAGGCTGTCGCTCAGCGCTGCCGCCAGCGCCCTGTCCTGCTCCTGCTGTCCTACTTCTCCCAGACTGCGGAGAAGTGAGTGACGGGGTGGACAAAATAACAGAAACACATTAGAGTCCAGGTGACCTCGCTCGCCCTCAGAGTGGCTGATACTACAGGTCAAAGGTGAAGCAGGAAGTGGGTGGTAAGCAGACATGATTTCAGAGTTTGCTCGAACTGATGGACAGAACCGCAGTAACGAGTCGCCGCCAAGCCCCAGCAGTTACCTTTGAGTTGTTCCCGTGGCGATGAGCACTGCTGATGACGCTGCTCGTTATTTTTCCAGCACGTTAATTTTTTATCATGTGACATCTTGTTTACAGGTGGAAGTCTCATCTTTATGCTTAAACTCACCAAAGAAGATGATGTCATGGTACCTGTCCTCACCTGTGCAGCGTCCGTCCGCCTGAGCCGCTCTCTCGGTTGAACAGCAGGTGTTTAATGATGCGCGCCTGGACGACCATCTGAATGGCCCGAGCCCCACCCTGAAACACATACCTGACCAGGTGAGACCACACACAGACTAAAACAATAAATTATTGCAGTGTTTGTTCACAGGCCATTTCATGCTGCAGGAACTGAGGGCCACATGTTCCTGAGTCATTCTACGAGAATAGCTCAAATTGGACTTTTTTTTTTCCAATTTTTTACCAAAATTTATTATGTGTATGTATTTCCCTGAGCATTAAGGACATAGTTAACTGTCAGAAAAACACATTTTCCCATCTTAGGGAT
>JAVDPK010000449.1:126483-145657 GCA_034780415.1 Cichlasoma orientale | reverse complement strand
AATTAGTTAAACTGCAGGAATGTCTTAAAGACATAAAGGCCTGGATGACCTCTAATTTCCTGCTTCTAAATTCAGATGGCAGTAGATGACGCCCCTCCCTGAGCCTGGTTCTGCTGGAGGGTTCTTCCTGTGAAAAGGGAGTTTTTCCTTCTCACTTTTGCTAAGCGCTTGCTCATGGGCGGTGGTCTGATTATAATCAGACCACCGCCCATTTTTTTCTGTTATTGATAAAAACAGAAAAAAATAAATAAATAAATAAATATTTATTTATTTATTTTTTTCTGTTATTATCAATCGGTTTTACCTTACAATATAAAGCACCTTGAGGTAACTACTCAGATTTGGTGCTATATAAATAAAATTGAATTGAATTGAATAATCTAACCTGAAACCACAGGGCCGAACTTGCCAGAGCTTTCACCAGCTTTCAGATGTTTTAGATGTTCAGTCTGACCAGACGCTCTGACCTTCAGCTGTGGGAGGGGCTCGTGAGCTCCCTTCATTCATACATTTCCTTCAGCACACCATGCAGAGCACACACTGACCCGTGTAGTGTGTGAATATTCTAGGGTTCCAGAGTTTGTATAATAATAAGTGATCAAATCAAAACCTTCCAGGTGCACGTTTAAAGAGGTGACCTGAAGAGACGACACAGAGTTGGCAGCATCATCACGCTCACCTTGTTTGTTTTGTCTCCTGGTGCCCGTTTCCTGTCGCCTCTCACTGTCCTCTGACTCCGCCTCTGCAGACGTAGACGAGTGCAGCAAGCAGAGCGACGAGGACCTGCTGTGCGATCATTTCTGCCACAACTACATCGGAGGATACTACTGCTCCTGTCGCTATGGTTACCTGCTGCACTCCGACAACCGCACCTGCAGAGGTGAGCACGCTGATGTCTCCAAACACCCCCCAGCTGATCCACACAATGGTGTTCAGGTCTAACCCTAACCATCTGAGGCCAGCTCGTCATTGTAAAACCTTTATACGAACCATTCAGTCATAAAGCTGCAAAGATCCACATCGCATCTATACACATCTATATTCTTTATGTTTTTATTATCAACATAAATATTTGGAAAGGACTTTCACATTAACACATTAGCCTAGCTTAACAGCTGCTGTGTGACAGTGACTGTGTACATGGTTAATATACAGTCTGAATAACAGAGGCCCCAGCGCTGATTACTGCAGCCATGATAACATGTTATTGACCTGCACCCAGAGGCCGCTCTCCCCCCCCCCCCACCACCACCCCCCCACACCCCCCACACACACACACACACACAGACGGGACCTGAGTTCTGACTGTGAGGGAACCAGCCGGGAAGCACTACATGATGGGTAGTTTATGAGGTTTTGTGGGCCGAAAGCAGCTTTCAGAAACCTTCTTCGGTGCAGACGTGAAACTTCGTCTCTGTGACGCGTTCGTCCGTCCACACCTCGGTCTGAATTTGTGCGGTCCTCGTGGAGCCTCTCAGTTATTTATTCAGTGTTCATGTGTCTGTAATAACCTCGACCCCTCCTGCTGTGCAGCAGCTAATCAGCAGAGAGTTTGTGGGTTGAGGGTTCAGATCTGGGTTTTTAGGAATGCGGGGTGTCAGCGAGGGCCCCCACGTGCACTGACGGATCCGAGCTCTGCGTTTGCAATGTGGACTGTGACCTCGCTGTGACTGATAGCGGCGGCTGATTTGTGGTAAATGTTTGCATGTTTCTGTGTGGAGGAGGCTCACACTGTCCCCCACCCCCCCACACACTCACACACACACACTGATGTGTGTCTGAGGGTTTGTTGGAGAGCGATGACCTCTGTCAGGGACAGCCTTTTTATTTCAGCTCTCTCTGATCACCAACACGTCCTAATGTCAAACTACAGCAGGTAACAGAAACCATTAAAACAACTGAAATCAGAGATCAGTGCTGTGCTTAGCCGACTCACTTTAACTAGTAATGACTTTATGAAATAAGAAGACAAAATTATTCATAACATCTCAAAGGCTTATCTTCATGTTCAGCTGCTTTCAGCACTGCTGGTATTTATTTAGACTCTGATCGATCTTTCTGAGTTAACTTCAATAGTTACTTCCTCCAAACCATCAACCCCTTTCCTACTAGACTGTATGTCTGCAGGTATGTCCACAAATGTCAGCTTCATGCTGGTTTTGAGGTTGTGGGTAATGCTGGACACAGCTCTGAGTGAAGCACCATTTCTCAAAAGGTCATGTGACCAGAGCGCACAGCTGCTGACACAGAGGATGAGAAGTGGAAACGTGCCACCTATTTACAGTGTGTGTGTGTGTGTGTGTGTGTGTGTGTGTGTGTGTGTGTGTGTGTGTTCAGTGGAGTGCAGCAGTGATGTGTTCAGGGAACGCTCCGGTGTTCTGAGCAGCGTTGATTTCCCTGCTCCGTACCCAAAGAGCTCCAAGTGCTCATACCATATTGAGGTGGAGGAGGGCTTCAGGCTCCGCCTCCAGTTTGACCCCCACTTTGATGTGGAGGATCACCCTGATGTCAGCTGCCCCTACGACTACATTAAGGTGGAGAAAGACACACATGCACACACTCAGGTGACGTGTTCCAGCTGTTAACCAGCTGTTTCCCTGTCAGATTAAAGCAGGAAGCGGTGAGTTTGGGCCGTTCTGCGGCAGTAGCTCTCCGGGAGTCATCCAGACCAACAGCAGCGTTGCCACGGTCGTCTTCCACAGCGATAACTCTGGAGAAAACCTCGGCTGGAGGCTCACCTACACGGCTACAGGTGAGTAAATGTCCAGGTGGTACAGAAAGACACACAGCTGTGAGTAAATGCTTTTATTTTTCCTAACAGGAAGTCAGTGTCCAGTGCCTGAGACTCCGCCCAATGCCTTGATGAACCCCATCCAATCAGAATACTCCTTTAAAGACCACATCCTGTTCACCTGTGAGCCTGGATACCGGCTGCTGAAGGTAATGGGGAGCCTCGTGTTAGCTTCCTGCAGACGTCCTGTCGCATCCCAGGGATTCACTGCTGTGCGTTCAGTCGAATTTTTTTTAGCCTGTTTCAAAAATACTGGAGCAGGCCAACGTATCAGTCACTGATCACATGACCAAACAGGTGTAGTTGAGTCTGAGGCGTGCTCGATTTCCTGCAGTCTGCTCCTGAAGGTGAGGCACGCCACTTTAGGAAAATCCACTGTTAACTCAACCTTTCCCATTTCTCCGATCGAAGAATCGGAGAAACGGGAAAGGATGAGGTCAGTAATCAAAGATCAGCTGGAGGAACAGCAGGTCAGCAGCTATGACATCACCGTGTGCAAAGACGTCCGTGTGAGGAACGATGGTGAGATGAAGCTTCGTGAAGCATTGAAGCTTTCCATTCAGTTGGTGGGCCGAAGCTTCCTGGGGCTTCATTTGCTCTACTGCGCCATCAAGTGGACAGTCAGTGTAAACCAGTGATTATAACCACAGCGTGGCTGTGTCAGTCTGAACTTATTAATATGGTCTTCATGACACATTGGTGGGGTCAAAGGGGAAAGAAGAGGTTTATGATATGAATGTGATTGTTTGACTTGGTTTGTAACTATGCTTATGTCACTAGGGACATTTTATTTATTCATTTTTATTTAAAAATCACAGGTGTGTGTGTGTGTGGGGGGGGGGGGTCCATTGCATTTTGCTGCTCCTTATATTTCAAATCGCACGCCAAACGCACAAACTGTTTCCTGTGGTACGGCCGGCTCGAACGTCATCACAGCGTCATCATAACAAGTCTCGATGCAGGAGGGCTCATCACCAGCTGTGAGTGTTAAATGTCCTGTTACAGCGTGATCTCAAGAACAATTTAAGATTCCTGAAATCCAGAGAAAACATCTCCCTCACATCTGTTTACCTGAACAAGGAGCCATAAAAATATATCAACCATATTCCTTTCCATGGCGGCGCGACGTCGTCCTCGGTCTGACACTAAACAGCTGTTCTGGGAGGCAGCACCGCACAGCTTCACAAAAATAATGCTAAAATGTGCTCTGTTCGGGTCCCACGGTGTGGGCGGGGTTATACCTGTGTACCTCAGAGTGAACCTGGTCAGGTGAAGCTGTTGTGATGTTTGTGTCTGAATGATAATCGGATCACTCGTTTTGAGCTTCTCCGCTCCTGGAGAACATGAACATGAAGCTGTGCAGGTTTAGTCCTCATGATTTAAAGGTAGACATACCTGTGTGATGTCAGCAGTGAAGTGATGCCGCGTATAAAACCGTTAAAGAGGCCTGAACACAGAACTACAGTGGAAAAGTTCGAAGCTGACCACGTGATGAGTGCGGTGAGAAGTAAATCACTCAGCTGAACGCTACACCGAGTCCTGAAACCCGACCGATGCTTTTCAGGTGTTACTGAGCAGATCCGTCAGCTCTGATTGGCCCTCGGGGTCGTGGGCGGCGGCCTGCTGCTCGTTGTAGGAACGTTTCTGAGTCTCCTCTGGGCTTTCTCTGCTTCAGGACCGGGAATATCTGGATCATTATCAGATCGACTGCCGGGCTGACGGATCGTGGAGCAGCCATCCTCCTCTGTGTCAAAGTAAGACTGCACGACCTTTGACCTCTCAACAATGTTTGTGTTTCAGTGAGTACAAAAGCAGGATTTAGTCTGGTTGCCCTGTGGAGTGTTTTCTGTGTTTAAATGTGATCAGTGCTGATGAGCAGCTGCTCACTCAGCTCCGCCTTCTTGGACGGTGTGTTAGTCCAATGAAGGCACAGCAGCCAAATTACTGGTCAGATCATTAAAAAGGCTCAAACACGGTCCAGAGGTCCAGTTCTGGGACTCCAGTTAGCCGAGGTGAAGCCTAGCAGACAGCTTGCAGCTACAGCCGCCTGTGTCACCATCCACATGTCAGTCAGAGAGGCCACGCCCCTAATATGCAAACAGGTGAGTTATAGAAACAAACAGCTGGTATGAAGGCGGAAATTAGCCACAGAGACCAAAGCAGTTTCTGTATCAGGCTGTAAACATGGAAAGGTTTAACAGTCTGTGGGGACTGACTCACTGTGGCGCCTCTGCTGGACCTCTGCAGAGGAACTGCAGGTGTTGGTCCTTCCACACTGGCTTCATTTCTCAGGCTCACAGGCTTATGGTTGTTCAGTTGTATGAAACCTGAACTATCACGGGGCAGTTTTAGATTCAAACACACTGGATGAAGTCATTTTAGTGGGTCAGCAGAGCCATGAGCTCTGCAAGAGATTTCACAGTTTCACACTAACTGAGGCTTCATTAAATGTCAGTCCTGCTGTGCTGTGTTAGGAAGGGCCAGCGGCGTCCTCCTGCAGGACGAAGCGGACAGGTAAGTGAGTGTGCAGGTAAACACCTGCAGGTTCAGGTCTCTACTCACAGACTTTTCCTCTGGCTCTCTTCTCTCTGTAGGAACAGACTCCGGGACGAAGTCTCGTTCAGCTCTGTCCAGCACCCTGACCAATCACAGCCTAGATTAGTCAGCGAGCAAGTCTGATTGGCTGATAAAGATACTGCAGAAGCAAATAGTGTTAATTTGTTTGCATTGAAGTTATTTTCCAATAAAACACATGAAACCAGAAGCTGCAGTTGTGTCTGTGAGCCCTTCAGTGAATCATTGCATTTATAAATTCTATACCTGAACATTACTGTCTTTGGATCCTCTGGCTCCCACGTGCAGTCTGTTAGTTCACAGTGTCCGCATTGTGCTGCTTAAGACCACGTGGACTTCAGTTATGTGCACCTGTTGCAGTCTTCATGTTGATGTGTTCCTGTGACGCCACCTTCAGGACAAACTGACTCACTGCGTATGCAGCATGTCTTCTTTAAAAGGCTCCCCGGAGCTTGCTGCCCATACCGAGCACATCCCATCCATCCTGGGTCTGGTTTCGGCTTGGTTCTGGTTCTGGTTTAGGGTCTGATTTTAGTTCTCGGTCTGGTTCTGGGTCTGATTTCCGCTCAGACTGAAAGCTGATTGGTGTTTTTGCCCCATCTGTCACAGTGGTGGATTGTGGGAGTCCAAAGATGGTCGACATGGCTGACGTGGTGTTTGGTAACCATGACAACAGCACGCTGTTCGGCGCGACTGTTGGATACGTGTGCAGGGACGGCGGCGTGCAGCTGAACAGTAAGAGGAGCCGCCTCTTTTATGTTTCTAATGTGTTTTATTGTTTTCTGATCTTTAATGCGCTGATAGAAAAATGGGCCTGATGGGCCTGTGACTGAAAATAACGACAGAACTGGCTCATAGTGATTATTAAGGTGGAGTTATTAATGACCAGCAGGCCCTCCTCACAGCCGTATCACTGTGCTTGCAGCTTCATACAGCTGTGGTCCGAATGGAGACTGGACCGATTCCGAAGGAAGAACCACGCTTCCCAGCTGTCTGCCAGGTAACCGCCCGTCTGTCTCTCCACCTGTCTTTCTCTTCACCCGTCTGTCTGATGCCTGCCCGTGTCTCCTCCAGCCTGCGGCCGTCCTTCCCGACCTCTCCCCCCTCAGGTAAAGCGGATCGTGGGCGGTCGGAGCGCACGGCCGGGCTTCTTCCCCTGGCAAGCTCTGCTCAGTGTGGAGGACCTGTCCAGGGTCCCCGAGGACCGCTGGTTCGGCTCCGGGGCCCTGCTGTCTGAGTCCTGGGTCCTCACGGCGGCCCACGTCCTGAGATCCCTGAGGAGGGACACCAGCGTCATCCCCGTGGCCACTGACCACGTCAAGGTTCTTTACAGTCACAGCTTTTCTTTAGCAGCGCTTTGGAGAAGCAGATTGTTTCTTCTTCACGGCTTCATGGATCCTCATGGATCCGCTGGTTATTAACAGGAAGTGATCGGCTCTTTTCATCCTTCAGGTCTTCCTTGGTTTCCACGATGCCAGAGACAAACGTCAGGCCACCAACCGCTCAGTGGACCAAATCTTCCTCCACCCGGACTTCCAACCAAACAACTACAACAATGACATCGCCCTGCTGAGGCTGAGCAAGCGGGTGGAGTTTAACGAGCTTATCCGTCCAGTCTGTCTCCCACCACCTCACGGACAGGTGGGAATCAGCTCCAGCTGATGCTACACAAAGCCGTATGATCCTCCCAAAGCAGACGTCTAAAGACGGGTCACAGGGAGAGGGTTCCTGAGGTTCCCACGTTCTCTGTGTGTCTACACATTTTTCTAACGCAGAGAAAGTGAGACTGAAGGAAATGAAATTTTGAGAAAGTAAAGGCTGTGTCATTGAGTACAAACATTTAATAATAAAAATTAATTTAATGACTTCAGATCTAATCACATAAGAAAGCTCAATGATGAAAGTGCATCTGAAGAAGAGATCTCAAAGATTACACTGGGTTGGCTTTCTTGAGATCTTCAGACAGGAAGGACCCAGACAGCAAAGGCCGCCACACCTTTACAGGTCTTAGTTTCCGTGTCGGTGAGTGTGCTTGGCATACAGTCATGGTAAAATGAAAGTACACCCTCTTTCCATTCTGAGGTTTTATGTATCAGGACATCGTAAAAATCATCAGCCAGCACAGTGATATGGACGCTGCACCGGTCTGCTGTGGTGAAGAGAGCTGAGCATGCTCAGTCTACGTTCCCACCTTCACTGATGGCAGAAGTGACAGAAAGAATGAGATGGCGTATCCAAGCGGTGGAAATGAGCTGAAGGGTGGCTATGCTCAGCCTTAGGGCCAGGGTGAGGAGTTTGGTAATTCAGGAGGGACTCAGCGTAGATCTGCTCCTCCACATTGAAAGGAGCCGGCTGGGGTAGTTCAGGCATCTAACCAGGATGCCTCCTAGACACCCCCCAGGTGGGATGTTTTGGTGTCCTACTGGGAGGGAGCCCTGGAGCAGACCCAGGTGATGCTGTCGAGACTACATCTTTTGGTTGGCATGGGAATGATGATTTGGGCTCCTTGGAGTCACTGAGTGGACCATGAACTCCTCTGTATAACAAAGTGTTCTAGAGTCACATGTGAGGCCATCTGGCCCACAGCAGAAGCTTGGACCAAACTGGGTCACGGACAGGACGATGATCCCAGGCACAGCAGCAAATCTGCAACAGAACGGCCAAATCAAAGTGCTGCAACGGCCCAGTCAGAGTCCAGACCTCAGCTTGACTGAATGCTGTGCTGGGACCTTCATGAATGAATGAATGTCCTAAAGAGGTCGAAGCTCCAGCAGCCCTTGTAGTATAAAGCACAGCTTTATTACTTGACTGACATGTTGCGGCCTGTGCCCTTCTTCAGGGTCATCAAGAGCTATATCGCAGACAGCACATTAAATGACATCCATGTTTGAGTCGAGAGAAAAAGAATCAGAAGAACAGGAAAAATTTAATGCAGCCAATCGTCTACATCGAGTATGTTTATCCACCAATGGAGCACCAGCTGGAGGTGGATGTAGACGATTGGGTGCTTTAAATTTTTTTTCTGTGCAGTCACATGATTGAGTGGATTGGTGGATACGTATACTGAATGCATAGGATTGGTTGTTCTAAGTTTTTCTTATTGGGATTCTTTTTCTCTCTCTACAGCTACAGGAACACTTTAAAAACACTAAGTTCAGTGGGCTTTATATGGATGTACAGTTGTGGGTCATCTACATAGAATAGAACATCACTGCTGTGGAACCACCAGTTGCCACATATTTGTCCTCCAGAGCTCCGGGATCTAACCGGAGACCGTTCATGTTAGGCGACTGTGTAAACCAGTACAGTATGGATCCACACATATGCTGTCTTTGGACTGTTTTCTGTTATTTCGGCTTTAAATGACATTGTTTGTCTTTGTGTCACAAAGATTTCCAACATCTTTGGAAAAAGTTTTTTTTTTTTTTTATCGGTGATGCCACCACCACCACCAGGGCAGTGAGAGCAGATCTGTCAGGGAGGGAGGACAGTTTTAGGAAGGACGGCTGCTATCCAAATAATGATGTAAATGTTTTCCTGACCTGCCTGCTGGTTGACCTCTGACTTCTCTCTTTACCCCAGGATGACCCCCCTGCACCTCTCCCCAACTCTCTGGGTGTAGTTGCTGGTTGGGGAATCTCCAACCCCAACGCCTCAACTTCTTCCTCTCCCTTGCCCACACTGACCTCTGACCCTGCATCGACCACTGACCTCGGGATGACCTCTGACCTCCTGCAGTACGTGAAGCTGCCGGTGGTCTCCCAGGTTGAGTGTGAGGCGAGCTATGCATCGCGCTCTGTCAGCTACAACATCACCGACAACATGTTCTGTGCCGGCTTCTTTGAGGGGGGTCAGGACACCTGCCTGGGGGACAGCGGGGGTGCGTTTGTGATGGAGGAAGAGGTCAGCCGGAGGTGGGTGGTGTTTGGGTTGGTGTCCTGGGGCGGACCGGAGGAGTGTGGAAGTCGGAGAGTGTATGGCGTCTATACCAGAGTGGCTAAATATGTGGAGTGGATACAGAGTCACCTTCACGCTGCCCCCTAGTGGTGATGTGTCCTCTCTGTCCTGATGGTGTTTAAGGCCTTTTAAACCACCCGGAGGAACAAATTTTCCATAAAAAATAAAAAATAGTCCCACCTTCCTCAAGGGTGTGCGATCAAAGCTGCTTCAGCCTTCAAGCCTGCGAGCTACTTTGCAACCCACCTCCACCACTGCTCCCATTTTCATGCTGTATCTGCCTTAATATCGTATCACATATACCACCAGATACAAACGACTGCAGATGGAAACATGGTGGTGGTCTTAAAAGAATCATCATTCAGTGGACCAACTATTTTTTCTTCCACGTGATTTGACTAGTCTGAGAATTCTGGAAACCCCACGAGGTTTTTCACACAATGGGCCAGAGACTGATGGTAACCTGTCAGGCCAGTGGAACAAAGTGCTGCGGGATCAAAGCTCAGCAGAAATATTTTACGTCTCACAGAGAGCACAGACGAGCAGAAGGAAAGCTTCCTGTTCTCAGTTTGTACGTAAACCTCAGAATTACTGAGAGGCCTGTTTTTTAATGCATGACAATACTTAACACACTCCTAATGTTACTGTGTGATCCTATATAATAAGCCACATTGTTCTGTTTCATTGCTGTTACATTGTACATTCAACACTGTATGAATCACACAGAAGCTCTTATTAAAGAACTGAAGTCACCAAGTTATGTCTGAGTGTGTATGTTGATGTGATGAGACTGAAACCATTCGACCAACGAGATTTCCCCACAGACCGGTGCTCGCTGCCTCCGATACTGAAGCGCCTTAAACTGCATTCTGTCCAGCAGGGGGCGACTCCTCTGGTCTGATTGTGTTAGAAGAGAAAATGAGCCTTCTGCTCCCCTGACCTCTGACCTCAGTACACTCTTTCCTGATGAGTTTGTGGTCTCAGTCGCTGGTTTCAGATCTTATTGAATAAAACGTGGTCCCATCAGAGGGACGATAAAACGTTGTTTTTACCGTTAGTGTGCAGCATCGCCTCGGTTTCTCAGTCGCATCCACCATCTTCACTCTTTAAAATGTGATGTCACAGCAACTGTCCGTCTCACATATACAGTCTGTGTATTAAAGCATGACTTCACTGAAACATGAACTTTAACCTGAAGCAGACAAAGCTGAGGCTGATCTGTCTGCTGTGCAGGAACGTAAACAGGAGGTCAGGATTGCAGCAGAACAAACATCATCATTTATTTGGTTTATTCATTTATTTGGTGAATTTTGCTACTTTTCTGCTCCAGTTTAACAAAATACAAAATCAGGCGACAGATATCCTAAGTTTTTTGCTTTGTTACTGCAGGGAGCATTTGTTTAAGTATTGGGATTATGCATCCTCTATAACTTGAAGTATTAAAGTACTCACTATGTGTACTCACTGTATTTTTACTGCGGATAGATAATTTTATTATGTTTATTGTGGCAGCAGTGAAGCAGACTTGGTGCATCGCTCAGTTCAGAGTCCGTTTTTGGGGCAGCAGCTCAGACTTCACAGGTTTCAGGTTTGGTTTTCCCATAATCCTCTGCGGCGCTTTGTCTGTCCGGTCCCGTGAACGGAGCCTGAAACTGGGCGCGCTCGTCTCCCGGGCTTTACCGGCTCTCCGTGCCGTTCAGGTCCCGTCTCTCCATGGTGTCCCGGATCCATTTCAGGAAGTTGCCCAGTCGGGTGTAGACGCCGTACTTCCCCTCGGCGGCGCATTTCTCTCCCCAGCTGACGACTCCGGTCAGAAACCAGGTCCCCCTGTAGTTGACTACAAACGGCCCCCCACTGTCTCCGCTGCAGGCGTCCTTGCTGGCCTCCAGGTAACCTGCACAGAACATGTTGTCCGTGATCACCTGCAGGACACACGGGAGAGGGCGGGGCATCAGGTTTGGTCATAAATTATATTGAGTCAGCAGATCACATCATCAGCTGGTTTATGTGAACGTAGAGCTCAGACAGGTGTTCCACAGGGATCTGCTCTTGGACCTGTTTTGATCTTTTACACCTGTCCTTTGCAAATCTGCAGTCTGCTTTTGATTCAAATTCTGATTCATAATAAATGACTAAACCAGATTAAAGGAAATGACCCAACAATAACATTTAATTTGAACCATTTGGGCTTCTGGTTGGGAGCAGAAGAACCTTCCTGCTGCTTTCTCCACCCACTGAAGGACAGGTATCATCTCTCATCAGCACTTCACGATTATCGAGGGGAAAATAAAACGATAGGATCGCCATAGCAATAAAAACAAAATATTTATTTCAACTTTGCAAAATGATTATCTAACACAACGTTCAAGTTCAACAAATCCTAGAAACGTCCCGAGTGTCCAAAAATAAAGCTCATGTAGAGATTACTGCACTAAAACAGTAAACAGTAAACTGCACTCAGCCCTGAAACAACGGGCCGCTCACCTGTGGACACACCTGAACCCAGAGAGCTGCTCCAGCTGAGTGAACGCTGACCCGGCCGAGCAGCCAATGAATTCTGCATTTTTACCCATCATGAATTCATTTACTGCAGGGTCAGGGTCAGACTCACCTGTTCAGTGGTGCTGATGCAGTCCTTGTAGCTGACCACCGGGAGTGTCACCTTCCTCAGGAACCTTGAGGAGTGGCCCAGGTACTTAGTGGCTCCCCAGCCCGTCACCACCCCATGGTTATCCTCCTGAGCACACAGTCAGCATCAGACACACGGGCTGATTCAGCCGCAGCTGCTCAGTGTTTCACATAAAATTACCTTCAGCAGGTATTTGCCAAGGTGGGTGTCAGGCAGGCAGGCAGGGACTGCGGTGGGGCCCCTCAGAGCAGGCCGGGCCAGATAGAGCAGGGCGAGGTCACTGTCAAAGGTGAATTCATGGAAGTGAGGATGAACGATGACCTTCTGGATCTTTATTTGCTGCTCCCCTGGATCAGGACGCTGCTTGTCATAGTCCCCTACAAACAGCACGCAGGGAAAGGATCCACATGAAGCCAGAAAACAGAACGAAGCTGTAACATGAGCATCTGAGCACAAGTACAGGAAAGTAGAAATAAATAGAAAAGAGTCAGTAGAAGTAGATGAAGTAAATTAAACAGAGCTCACACACATTCCTGCTGCCCCACAGGGCTTCAGAGTGCAGCGTGAACAGAGAAGAGCCAATAAAGTTTTTTTAAATGTGACTTTTTAGCAACCTGCTTCCTTCAGAATGTGGCACGCTGTTTCTGCTGCAGCCTGCAGGGGGCACACCTGAGCCACAGTTTAACAGTTTAGCACTTTTACAAAAAGCTGATACAGATGTGTGATAGCCTTTCAAACACCTGGACCAGTGTGGTTAGCATTTCTTCTTCTTCACTTTAATTTCTGCGCTGAGGCACAGGAGGCTGCATCGAAATGATGAGACTGTGCAGAAGCCGCAGACACCCCCTGCAGAGCCAGCAAGTGGTGACTAACACGCTGAGGTGCACCGGTGAACTCTCACCTATCGTAACGTGGTCCGCTGCCTCTTCAAAGCAGTGAGCAGCAGAAACAACCCAGCGATCAGAAACCAGAGCTCCTCCACAGAAACCGAAGCCATCAGACCTGTGGATCAGAACCTGCACACAAACACCACTTCTTTGTGTCAGAACATTTGAATGCCTGCCTTCAACATCTGTCGCACAGCTGGCAGGAGGCAACATGCCAAGAAACACTGAGAAGAAGAAACCTGCCAGCTAAAATCTGACTCATCCGCACCTGCCAGGGGCTCCCGCCTCGCTTCTCCAGGAGTCCACCCACAATACGAGGAACTATGCTGTCACCTCCTGCCGTCAGGTTCCCTCCTCTCCATCCAGATGATGCATTCACTGTTCCTGGCTCCTCCGTCGCCACTGTTGTATTAAGTTCAGGGATCCAGCTGTCTGTTGCGTTGTTATCCAACATGGTCTCATCTGTCTCCGTGGTAACAGACGTCAACAGAGAGCGGCCTCGGTACAATGCCTCCATCTGCTGTCGGCCGCAGGGGAACTCCACTGCACAGGACAGGAAACATACTGAGAGTCGCCCGAGATCACATGATTTCAGTCCAGACTGAAGCGTTCTTCACTTCCTGTCCTCAGACAGGTGATTCCAGGGTGAACACCTGGTGTACAGTGCTCTGAAAAGTATTTGGCTCCTTCTTGATTTCTTAGCTTTTAGCATATTTGTCACACTTTCATGTTTCAGGCCATCAAACATTTTAATATTAGACAAAGGTAACCTGATCTAGTCAAAGCTGTCATAGGGCAAAAGGCAGGGCACACCTGGACAGGTCACCAATCTGTGGCAGGGCAAACACACAGAGACAGGCAACCAATTAACTGTGGGAGGAACCCGGAGAACCCACGCAGACACAGGGAGAACATGCAAACTCCACACAGAGAGGCCAGACGGAGGATTCGAACCCAGGACCTTCATGCTGTGAGGCAGCACTGCTAATCCCTGTGCTGCCATATCGCATCATTTATATTAAAAACATATTTCCTAATGTTTATTTAGAGTGTAACAGCCGGTGGACTCATTCCTGTGTGACGGACTTTAAGTACTTTATGGAACTTATAGTAATACTGCCAGCAGTACTGTGTGCAGTATTTGTAGTAGTAACATGGGTTCTGGGAGTGTTACCGGTCTTGGAGCAGCTTTGTCCGTCAGTCTCCAGGGTGTATCCCTCAGCACAGCCACACTGAACTCCAGCACCACCTATCAGGTCTCTGCAGTACTGCATACAGCCACCATTTCTATAGCCACACTCCAACACCACTGCAAGACAATTTTCAGAAAATTGTTGGTGTTTGTTACCTGAGTTTCAGAAAAAAAAAGTCTCAGGTGTTTTTGTACCTGACTCTCAGGTGTTTGTGTGTACCTGACTCGCAGGTGTTTGTATACCCAAGTCTCAGGTGTTTGTGTACCTGACTCTCAGGTGTTTGTGTGTACCTGACTCGCAGGTGTTTGTGTACCTGACCCGCAGGTCTTTGTGTGTACCTGACTCTCAGGATTTTGTGTGTACCTGACTCTCAGGTGTTTGTGTGTACCTGACTCTCAGGTGTTTGTGTACCCAAGTCTCAGGTGTTTGTGTACCCAAGTCTCAGGTGTTTGTGTGTACCTGACTCGCAGGTGTTTGTGTACCCAAGTCTCAGGTGTTGTTTACCTGAGTCGCAGATCTTGCCCTGGTACTGGGGAGGGCAAAGACACATGAAGTTTCCTCGGTCCATAGTGCAGATGCCTCCATTCAGACAAGGGTTGGTCCGACAGGGGTTCAGATCTAAGACACACAGGTGAGAAATTCCGCTGAGTCATCAGGTGGAAGAAACGATCGGATTTTAGATCAGATTGGATTGAGTTAAATCTTGAAGGTGGACCTCTGGAAGGGGAAATGGAATGTGGTCTGGCCTGTAAATGTGTTATTGCTCTGAGCCCAGCAGAAGGCTGAACAACGTGAACATCGTCTCCGTCTTCAGAAGGATGCAGCTGAGTGGGTACAAATGTATACGTGGTGTGTAAAGGTGTATGTACTCACGTGTGTACGTGTACCAAAACTCCATCTGTGAGAAAAGAAACTCAGAGTTAATACCTGCAGATCTGGACCACTGACTGCCACCTGATTGGTTGTTCTGGATAAAATGATGGATGAGTGTGAGCGTAGGTCATTAAAGCCTTTGTGTGTGTATAATTTGCAGAGCTCACAAAGCTCTGCAAATTGTGTGCACATAGTTTACACTGAGTCTGAACACCAGGAAGTTCTTCTTAAGCTGAACTCCTGCTCTGACAAACTTCCTGAGGAGTGGAGCGATCCAACCAGGACAGCCCTAAATCCTTCACTGGCCAATCAGCATGCAGAATCTGCTGAATCACAATCTGTGAAAACTAAAATAAAATGTGGAGTTTTTTTTATCTAAAGTATAGAATTATTTTAGCCATTCAGCTCCTGCTGGGGAAACGCAGCTGGTTTTGGGGCAGTGGATAAAAAGGGTCACAAAGACCCCGCGCTCATCTCCGGGTTAGTCCTGAAGTCGAGCCGGATTCAGAGAAATGTAAACACAATTATATGATGGTCATCTGTGCCTGCGTGGACCGGTGCGGACCACGGCGGGCTTCGTACCGTCTTCTCCTGGGTTTGGAAGATCTCGGTGGCTTCCTCCAGCGAGCATTTCTCCTCATAACACTCCCGCTCCAGGTTTCCGGGCAGCATCTCCTCGAGGAGGTGCGAGTTGGCCCGACGCCTCCTGGAGGGGGAGCACAGGATCTGACTGGCCACCGGCTGATCCAAGAACACTGGGGGTGGACAAAAAAACGGAAACACTCAGGCTGTGCCACAGGGCGTGAAAAACAGGAGCGTGGGTGTGTCTCACCTGAACACTGGATGAGTGCAGCGCAGATCAGCAGAGTGCCCACGCTGAGAGTCGCGGCTGTGGACGGCAGCATGTCTGTCCGACGTCTGGCGTCCTTCTGGCGGCGAGATGGAGGACAGAGGTCCCACTGAGCGGCTGATGATTAACCTCAGCTCAAATATTGACACGCAGATGTCCCAGCAGCAGCAAGAGGACAACAACACAACACACGTCTGAGTGTTGTCATCCTGACCTCTAAAGGTTAAAAGGTCAAAGGTCACAGCACCTTTTGGTAACCCTGCAGGAACCAGCTGTTGGGAAAAGTTCCAAATGGGGGCGCCTGGGTGGCTCAGGGGTGGAGCAGGAGACCTCATTCATATGCCGCTTTGCAGTGAGGGCGGCGCGAGTTTGAATCCCGGCTTGTCGCCAATTTGCCCCGCGTCTTCCCCCGTATCTTTCCCCCATTTCCTGTCTGTCTACACTGCTGATAAAAGCTGCTGTGGCCAAAAACACACAAAAAAAGTTCCAAATGGGTTCAGGAACCCTATTTGAGGAGTAAGAGGCCGAGTTCCCGGCTAACCAATAAAAACCCTGCAGAGCACAAACCTGTGAACGAGTGGCCTCTTGGCTCCCGCTGTACAGGTGACTGTGGCAGCCCCGCCGGGCCTCTTGGCTCCCGCTGCACAGGTGACTGTGGCAGCCCCACCGGGCCTCACGTGCTCTGATCGAGCTGAAGGTTGATATCTTGAGGGCAGCTCGGAGGTGTCGCTTTACCGCGAACGGTTCCAATCACTGTGACGGGAAGGCGACCGGCGACCATTCAGAGTCCTGCTGAGATCGATGCGCCGAACGTCACATAATGTGAAATGAGCAGATGTAACGAGTTCATCTCGAGCCTGTTTTGCTGGTAGTGTCCACCCTGGGAATCTGTCACAGTGGGTCACCTGCATGACGCTAAAGCGTTCTGAGGGCAGAGGTGAGTTTGGGGACCTGAGTTCACGGCGCAGGGACGAGGATCCTCTGTCTGCTCACAGTGACACTGATTTTAGATTGAACGTTGTTTCATGCTCAGGATCAGGATCACGGCCCCGGCCTTTGGTTAAAGAGCAGATCGTAGCTTTTGACTGATTCTGGCTGCTCAGCGTCTTCTGTGCTCGACCTGCTTCGGTGTGCCTGAATCAGAGAGCATGAGCTCACTGTGCAGAGCCTCCATGCAGAACCACCTTATGATGCATCTTTATTTCTGTGTATGTTCTCAGTCATCCAGGTCATAATTGTCTCTGGAGCTTGAAAAAAGGTGACCTTTGTTCCTTCTTCAGTTCTCCGAAGAAGCCTTTGGGATGAGAGGTGAAACGTCTTCAAGAAACAAAAAGAAGTCCAGTCGCCTTTTTTCTAGCTCCAGAGAATCTTTATTATTTATCATCATTGTTGATACCTGAATCAAGGTGAGCGTCCCCTTAGAGAACACACGTGATGCAGACACAACAGAAAGCAGTTTTATTCACTGCTGTTTGTCGCCTGCTGTAACTCAAAGCTTTATCTGCTGTGGAGCTCAGTTCAGAGAAAATCATGAAAGCGTGACTTTAACGTTCATGTAGCTGCTGGAAACGACGGCCTCAGCTCTTCAGGGTCCATTCTGTTGGACAGAAGGTGGATGTGTTCTCACTTTTCGTCCTCTGTGTGTTTACAGACCTGCTGGTTCAGCCAATCATCCGTCCTCCTCTGTGGATGGGGTCTCCGAGGCCCAGCAGCAGGGGCCTCAGGTGTCCAGGGGCTCCGGCTCACCTTCATCTCCTACTGCACTACACCCAGCCAGCTGTCAATCACTCTGCCCACTTCCTGTTCCCTGCCACAGAGCCCGCCCACCAAGGAGGCTACAGCCGTGTTCATCACGTCTCCTTTGAGAGCTGCTATCCATCTGGGCCTCAGGTGAGACTGACAAACTCAGCGATAGGTTATCAACCGCAGCAGGAAACCTGCAGGACAGAGCATCGTTACCATGGTAACTCTGGTCATTCATTGGTGGGTCTGATCATGTGCTGAGGATCCACCCCTGGTTCAGCTTCAGCCTTTACAGATGATGTCACACCATCTCCAGGTTTCCAGGGCTTTGATGCTCTGTCTCAGGAACCGAACTCGTTTGCAGCCAAACAGCTCGATCTGATTCCTCTGTTCTTCCTAAAGCTGCTCTGTGACAAACTGCAGCCTGGCTCTGATGTTCTGCAGGCCACGCCTCCTCTGCAGGCCACACCCCCTCTGTAAGCCACATATGTGGAATAACTTTAGGATTACAGACACGGCCCTCTGTGCTGAAGTGATGTTCACAGTGCAGTTTGAGTTTAATGGGAGCTGTTGATGACTGCGAGTGCGTCTGATCAGATCCAACAGGTCTTATCGTCTGCTGCTGGAGAACGTTGGCTGTATCTCTGCTGTAAGGTACAGAGCACACCTTTGTACCTGAGAATGAAGCCCTTGGCCTGTTTATTAAACTGAAGAGAGGAGCCGTGCAGTCAGTGTGATCTCTCCAGCAGGGGGCAGAAGCCGGGCAGACGGCTGACTGGTAGCTCGGGGTTGGTGCAGCTGAAGAGGAAGCAGCTGAGGGTGCAGATGAGGAGCTCAAATATGAACGCAGGCACTGAAACGAGTTTCCTCCAATCCAGAGGTGTGGTCTAGTTTTTGTAATGAGCCGTGCCCGAGTTACTGAATGTCATTCAGGGTTTAAGCTGCTGCCCACAGTCAGTCTTATCTTTGACTTTAATAAATAAATAAATATTTACACTCAGGCCCCTCTTCTGTGGAACCAGCTGCCAGTTTGGATTCAGGAGACACCCACCCTTTCTATTTTTAAGATCAGGCTTCAGACTTTCCTTTAAGATCAAGTTAGTGAGTCAGCAGCTTCCTGTATGAATGTACATCTTTAGGAATGAGTAACCTTAGGAAATGTAATTACTGGTTTACAGCAGGCCACAAATAGCTGAACTAATCATGTAATATTATAATAAATAGTCACTGGCTTCTCCTCTAAACTGGATAAGCTGGCACAAACTTACTGACTGAAAATCTGCAGTTTGGTTTCCAAGTGAAACCTAAAAGTAGAACTCAGATAAAACCACAGTAAAGTGTTCTCTGATAAAGCTTCCCGCCTGTTTGCATCACTGATGTGGAGAAGATGGAGTGCAGTGTGAAGGTTTTAATGGCTTCACCCAGTTCAGTGTTAATTTCGTTGACGAAATATTTTCGTCAACGACCCTTTTTTTCATGACGAAATGAGACGATAAATAAATTTAGACCTCAAGAAACGATGACTAAATTAATTGACACTTTCGTCGACGAATGAAAACGAGACGAAATGTTTGGCGGGGACGACATCCAATCAGAACGGATTTAATTTTGTGGCAGGGCGGGACAAGTTAGGAAAACATCCAATCAAACGCACAGTTGCACAAATTTGACCTAAAC
>JAVDPK010000449.1:116150-126383 GCA_034780415.1 Cichlasoma orientale | reverse complement strand
TGTAGTGTATTGCAGCAATACAATCCCGATACGCGTAAAAAACTAGATGAATGTGTTTAAAAATACGAAAAAAAAAACAAAAAAAGAAAACACGACGCTTCGACACTGAAATTTTGCGTCGACAAATTTTTGTAGTCGACGTCATCGATTACGTCGATGAATCGTTGCAGCCCTACTGATAACTGTGCAGCTGTGTGGTTCAGATTTGCTCAGCCTGCTGTTTTTTGAGCTCCATGGTCATTACGCAGCACCAAACAGGAAGTCCTCAGACATTTTGTCACCCCATGAGTGGGTCCGTGCACGGGTCCATGAGTGGGTCCGTGTGCAGGTTAACCTCGTGGCGGGTCCCATCGTCCGTTTTTAGTGGAAAAGCTCAGTTTTAGTTTCATCAGCGGGACCAGAAACAACCTGGAAGCTCCACTTCTTCTTTTTTGTCATCTTGTGTGTTTATCTGTTGTCATCTTCTCCAGATTCTTCTGCTTCACGTTCTTGTCGTCATTCTCTTTTGTGTCATCGTCTTCATCATCGACGTCCTCGTCTTCTGCTTCATCTTTTTCTTGTCTTCTTTTCAGCTTCATGGTTCTCTTCTTCGTCATCATCTTCTATTTTAAATGTTTTCTTTGTTGAGGTTATCTTTTTCTTCGTAGGCATTTTTTGTTTTCTTTGTCTCGCAGTCTTCCTCCTTGTCCTGTGTTCACTGGTTATATCTCTGACACGTGCATACTCACATTTTTACTGATGACCGTTAGATACCTGTGTCTCTGACCCCGCCCCCTCTCCCTTCAGTCGCAACCAGCTGTCGGTCCTGCCCGCCGTCGTGTGCAGCCTCCCTCTGAAGGTTTTGATCGCCTGCAACAACAAACTGGTTTCTCTGCCGGAGGAGCTGGGACAGCTGAGGCACCTCACCGAGCTGGTGGGTCCTCTCACATCGCACATCGGCCTCCTCGCTGATCAGTCAGAACTCTTATTGATTATCATTATCATCGATCACTCCGCAGGATGTCAGCTGCAATGAGATCCAGACTTTACCTGCTCAGGTGGGTCTGCTGGAGGCTCTGAGAGACCTGAACATCAGGAGGAACCACCTGGTCCGACTGCCACCAGGTAAACACACTCACACGCAGATGCACTCTGCTGTGGAGAAATCATGAAACCAGGGCGACCCAGCACTCACAGCCTGGAGTCTGAGCTCTCTGTAGCTGACTCGTCACTTATTACCTCGCCCACCGATGGGTGGAGGGAGGTAATGTTCTCGGTCACGTTTGTCTGTCAGCAGGATAACTCAGGAAATTATGAACGGATTTCAGTGAAATTTCTGGAGTGTTTGGGGCGGAATAAGGAGCAGCTGGTTAAATATAAAGGCCAGTAAAAGGTTGTTTACTGGGCGAGGGATGCGCTCCACTGAGTGCCCTTCTGTATCAGATTAGCTCAGCGGACTCAAAGTCACACATTACTTCAGGTTCAGTCTAAAACCTGGATAAAGCTGGTGCAGAGGCAGCCAGCATGAAACACCTGTGCCTGTGGATCAAACCAACCCCACGAGGAGTTCCCGTGTTTCTGGATTGGACAGGTGAAGAGGTGAAGAGGGTGTGGTGCTCCTGAACCTGTGATGATCATCATCCTGTGCACGTGCAGATGCATCCAGCTGCGGTTTCTGGCTCCCTCAGTGATGTCCTGCTCTGACTGCAAGCGTCAGCTCGTGTTTCCCAGATTAACACCTGAGCCGAGTACCTCACCTGAATGAAGCAAAGGTGAGACCTGAGAGTCCTGAAGCCGGTTATGAAAGATCTGTGTTTGTTTTTTGTGTGTTCAGTTCAGGCTCAGTTGGTTTCAGCACGGTTACCTCCAGCTTGTCTGAGTTTCAGTTAGCCTGAATATTGTGAGGTGGAGAGCAGGTGAGAGAGGCAGGTTCAGACACACCATGACTGAGAGGGCTGCCTTCACACAGCCTCAGCAGGCTGCCGCAGATGTTTCCTCTGCAGCGAGTCGGTCTTCAGGAACTGCTTCTGGTTTTAGTTTGCTTTTAGTCTCTGGTTGTTGTGTCAGTGAAGCATCAGAGGGAGAACATCCAGAGAAACGGTCTGAACACAGACAGCTTTACCCCCTGCACCTTCATCCACATCCTGAACGTGAGAATCGAGCTGATGGGTCGCAGTTTGACACCCTGGAGGATTCACGGAAAGACGGCGCGATCCGAACATTTTGAAACTGTCTGATTCCCACAATGATTGGATGGTACTTCGTATCAGCAGCGAGAGAGAAGCAGCAGTCTAACTCAGATGGGGTTTCTGATTATAATGAGATTAAGTAATCCTAATCCAGACCTGCTCTGAGCACAGCGGTCCGGATTCTGAGGCTGGAAGGAAATTTCACAAATGTGAGGAGTGTGACTGAAAATAAAGCGACTCTCGATGCTCTCCTGGCACGGCGGCGTGTTCAGCGAAGAGCTCCTTAAACACAGAATCACTCCCACATTTTTCTGCTTGTCTCGACCTGTTCAGGAAATCCTCCTTTAGACGTTTTCCACAGCCGAGGAACAAAATGACAATGTTCAGTGAATCACTTCATCCTCTGAATGAAAATCAAATCTAAAATGTGAATATTTCTATTTTTAATTTTTTTCCCAAAAGAAATAAAATAATTTTTTTTATAAAAAAATAAATAAATGGGAAATCACTGATTTGTTTGCTGTCAAAGATCAAATGTGAGCAGCTTCTTTGTTCTTGAATAAACTCTGATTGGTTGTGACCACAGAGCTCGCCGAGCTTCCTCTGGTGCGTCTCGATTTCTCCTGTAACAAAGTGACCTCCATCCCCGTCTGTTACCGCCGACTCACACAGCTACAGACCATCGTCCTCGACAACAACCCGCTGCAGACCCCGCCGGCTCAGGTACGCAGGAAGTGACCTCTCACGCGTCCGACTGCATGGTGTTCGGTTAGATTTAATCGTCTTCTTCCTGTGTGCAGATCTGCATTAAAGGGAAAGTTCACATATTTAAGTACCTGAATCTGGAGGCCAGCAAGACGACACCAGACCTGCCAGAGTACGACAGACGACCTCTGACCTTCAGCTCCTGGTCTGCACTCACAGCACACACACACATACACACAGTACCTGCTGCTCCTTCACAATAAAAGCCTCTGACTCTCTCTCTCTGTCTGCCCCGTCAGCGTGGACGAGCTTTACCCCGGCCGTCTGTATGGAGCGCTCGACTCCGGCTTCAACAGCGTCGACAGTGGAGACAAGAGATGGCTGGGCAACGAGGTCACACACACACACACACACACACACACACACACACACAGTGGTCACCATGGCAGCCAGGAAACCAAATCATTTGAACCCAAAAAGTGCAGTTTTTCGTGATAAGTGAGAAAGTGTGGGACTGCGGTCTGTGTTCACGGACACGACAGTCCAGAATAATTTGTTTCTGCTAACCCGAAAACTGCAGAGGAAGTGAGGTCATTAACCGCTGCTAACGTTAGGTGCTACGGTTTAGTTCGGTCAGTTTTCACGGCGGGTTTCCTGCGTTGGGTTCGGAGGCGGCTGTGAGAACCTCAGGCTGTTCACTCACCACACGCACAGCAGGTCACTGCCCTCCTGATTTTAGTGTTTAGTTCCCTATTATCACATTAGTGTGTGTGTGTGTGTGTCTGTGTATATGTGTGTGTGTGTGTGTGTCTCTGTGTGTGTGGCTGTCTGTGTGTGTGTGTGTGTGTGTGTGGCTGTCTCTGTGTGTGTGTGTGGGGCTGTCTGTCTCTGTCCGTGCGTGTGTGTGTGTGTGTGCAAAGAGCCGCACATCTACAGTGTGCTCTGACCCATGAGACTGACGGTTTAAGCAGCGTCTGGGAGTTTTTCCTTCCCGCTGTCACCAGGTGTTTGCTCGCAGGGTCATTTTGATTGTTGGGTTTTCTCGGTGTTATTGTGGGTCTTTTCCTTGCAGAGCGCCTTGAGACGACGTTGTGATTTGGTGCTATATAAATCAAATTGTTGGACTGAGCTGAGGTTCGGTGTTTTCTCGCTGCACACGCGTTCATTAATCTGTTGGGTTTAATAATTGGGTCACAGACATGTTTGCCTCGTCTGAACCCTCCTGACGCGGGATCCTGAGGTCTCTGCGGGAGTTAAACGTGTCGGTGGTGTTAAAGACTCGTCACTCGCTCGGTTCTGACTGTAGGATGTGGCTGCATGGGCCCAACACCAGCAAACTCACTTTATTTCTGCAGCACATTTCCACACAGCAGACTGTGACTGCACAGCAAGTAAAACAGTTAAAACGAAGCTTTTAAGAAGGATAAAATAATTTCATAATTAATAGAATATTAATAAAGGTTTCACACGTAAAAGACTACATTGGGGAGGCACAGTGAGTTTAAAGTGGAGTGAGCTCGGGTTTGACTCCGACCCCGAGGCTCTTTGCTGTGTGACTTTAAAAAGAAATGCATGAACACATAAATGATCTAAGGAGGGAGATGATTCCAGGACGAGCCAAGCTACTAAAAGCTGCTGATCAGTGGGCCTGAGTGAGGTCACTGTAATAACCATAAAGCCGCACATCAAAGTGACCTTCAAGTTCCTCATTTTGTCCCAGAATAACACACTGATTCAGAGTCCTGCAGCAGAGAAGAGCGTGACTGGCTGCTCTGGATACAACCCCTCCATCCAGCTCAAAGACATTTAGATTTTAAAGTGCTGCAGAAACACTTTTTTAAACATGTTCATGTAAAGACCGATGCTAACGGAGAGAGCACAAACCCGTCTGACGGTTCACGTTAAAGCCGGCTCTCTGAATGACGTCCTGACTGTCTCCTGTGTGTCCAGCCCTCAGAGGAGCTGTCGGAGCTGCCGCAGAGAGTGGCCGAGATCAGCCGAGACCAGAGACACAGAGGAGGAGGAGGAGGAGGAGCAGCGCTGGCTAACGGGACATGTGAGGATTTCTCTCTGTTCTCACATCAGTTTAGAGACATTCAGCAGATAAAGTGATGGACATTTCTGACTCAGACCCTGAAGAGGGTGAGGATGCTGATACGCAGCCTTCTGTTAGTTAATGGAAGTGAAAGCTCCAACTTTAACGGCTAGTTTAAGATTAATGATGAAGATGACTTTATGTTCTCATGTTGGGTCAGGAACCTGCTTCATCCACACCAAACCTGAGAGAGAACAGGTGAAATAGGCACACTTTGGTAGAAGTTTCCATCCTTCCTCCTGGGGCTGTGCGACATTGACAAAAAATAATATCTCGATATTTTCTGTAATTTTGTCGATAGTGATAATGACCAGTATTTTGCATTATCTAAAAATGTGTTTGTAAAATAAGAGCAAGCTGGTAAAATATCAGACTTTAATCGGTGTTTTTGACACGTTAACTTCGCTCAATAAGGCTGTCCGGGGGGGGGGGGGGCTACCTACGTTATAGCAAAAACATCACAGAAAATACAGGAAGTACATGCCTACTTTAATTTAAAGGATTTTAACATCCACCCATCATCTTCCTCTTTATCCCGCCGGTCGGGCTCACGGGGGGGCTAAAGTTTGCTGAGTGTGTGTTTTGCCAGACAGCTGATTTAGGATTGTCTTGGACAGCGGGTTCCCGAAACTTTTCATACTCACTGATGATGGAACAGGTTAGTCGAGCTCTCTGCTTTCTTACAAAGTCTGCAGACTGCCGTCTTTTGATCAATGTCAGTCTTTTCACATCCAAACCACCTCTAAATCTAAGGCGGTAGACTGCGAGGCTGGCGCTGTCTGACCGTTCACTCACTTCCAGCTTTAGGTGTGTTGTTTAGGCAGCTATGCTAGCACACAGTATGGGCACTCTCAATGCGCACACACAGCAGCCTGTACTAAAGCATGAAGTAGTGAACATGTGGAGCCGAGGCGTTACACCCCTACTTCCTCATCGCTCCATCAGCTGGTCTGTTAGCTCTGTGTGTGTGTGTGTTTGTGTGTTTGTGTGTTGAGCAGATGTGGAGTTGGAGCAGATTGACTTCATTGACAGCTGTGCAGGGGAGGAGGAGGAGGACGAGGGGAGGAGTCGGGGAGGTGGAGGAGGAGGAGACAGGAGCAGCCTGAGCTCACAGTTCATGGCTTACATCGAGAGACGCATCACCAGAGAGGTAAGAGCTCCGCCCACAGGGGGCTCACACCTGCCACTTACATCCACCCCTGACCTGTTGCGCCCTGTGAAAATCATCTTTTAACTACAGTCTGCTGAAGTAGCAGCTTCACATCAGTGTGGAAGCAGTATGTGTTGCTAGGCAACCAGTGACTCATTTTACACTTATTTCTGAGGTTGAGTCCGTTACCATACCATCTTTATTTATAAAGCACTTTAAAACAACCACAGCTGACACAAAGTGCTGTACATTAAAACACAATCAAAAACAAAAAAATGTTGATGGTTTCGTGTTTAAACAGTCGTTTCTACACCTGAGACCACCGATGGATACACGTCGGGTCAAATACGAGCTGAAGGAGGCGTCACTTTTTTTTTTTCTTTAACTCCCTGTCTGAGGTACTTTATTGTGAAAAACCCTGATACTACGTTTCCACCGCCGAGGTGCCGGTGGTCATTCCAGTGCTGGTTTCAACGAACCGGCGAAACGCTTAAGAGCGAGCCTGCGTTTCCACCGCGCTTTGTGAACTGCTCCTTTACATACGAGTGTGGGCGGGTCCTCATCTGGACACGGAAGCCGAAGGGCACAAACGTGGGAGAACACGCTCCCATTTTAGGGTCCAAACCAAACTACTGCAGCATCTGTGTGCAGCACAGAGGTAAACACAGACAGCGATTACAACAAGTACGCACTTTGTGTCCTTTTATCCTTTATGTGGTATGAACTGATACAAAGCAGCAAGTTCAGCCTTAGAGCCCAACCTGATTCACAGCCGTGAAAATCCCTGTAGAAACCTTTACGTTGAGAAGGCGGAGTCACGCTCTTCTGCCTCTTTCGTCACGCGGTCTTGGTTCGTGACCAGCTAGCTTGCGGGGCCCGAGTTGAACCCGTTTTTTGGCCGAGCACCGAGTGCGTTCGCCGCTGAACGGTTCACATACTGGCACCGGCACCCAGTCAGTGAAAAAAGGGCCCATGTGACTTCCTGTCTTTGTGTTCAGGGTTCTCCTGTGAAAAGCGGCTCTTCCAGAACAGAAGACCCGAGGAGGCACAGCAGGTACGAACCTTACTCGCCTTTATTACACCTGACGAGTCACCCATGAGCCCTTTCACGTCTCTCTCCTTGTCTCACCCCCTGTGTCATTTCCTGTGTCTTAGGAGTGTAGTCGATGGTGCCACAGTAGCCGTCGGCTTCCAGGGTCAGGTAAGGCCTCCTCCTACCTGTGAGGTAGAAATGCTTCCTAGAAGAGCTTGCTGAGCACTGACCATCTGTGTCCTCAGAGAGGAGGTGTGGAGAGGATGAGGAGGGAGGCGCAACTCGCCGCCATGAGGTACGACGAGGAGCGGCAGAAGAACCGCTCGCTGCAGAAGGACAACGTCAGCGGATATGCCAAGGTGCACACCACTTTACCTGCTACCAGTTTAACCAGTTAAATCCTCTGATAGCACGATAACTGATCAACTCTGTCATTGTTTTTCAGCACAAAGCAACTCCGAGTCCAACAAAGTCCAGTCCAGACACTGAGGTGAGACTCTGTGTGTGCGTGTGTGTGTGTGTGTGTGTGCTGCTCTCTAACAGAGCCACAAAGGAAGTGTTGAGCAGTGTTGTAGCATTCAGAGACCATCGAGTGCCAGCGAAGGACTCGTAATCGTTAAAGCTTCGTTATTCTCCGGCCTGTTTTTTGCGACCATGTGGACTCATTCGTGGAAAACTGATATTAGGAGATAACATTTCATTTACTACATTACTGACTGCTCAATGATAGAGGTTAAAGGTTACAGGGCAGCGAGTCTAGTCTGATTCACGTAGCGGCTCAGAGGTAATCATGATGCTGTCGGACGCGTCTCAGGTGGGTTCATTAAATCTATGCTGCAGGTACCGAGCTTCACAGTTAGAGCGCCGGTCACAAAAACAAGGAAACACAAACTTGTTTCATTGTTACTCATTCAGCACAGAAACTTCATGTTTTCATACCCAAATGTGAGCCGGCACACTAAAACTCGTGCTTCTGCTTTATTGAAACGGTACATTTGAAAATCCAACAATATTTCCAGTTTTAAAATATTGTGTTCAGAGCGTCGTGCACACTGGTGGCTCAAATATTCCACAAACATAGAAAATGATTTAGGTGATTATCAATGCTGATAATTTAGGGCAGCTGTGGCCCGAACCTTACACTGGGTGGTGGTCTAAGTACTGTACATGGTTACTGCAAACCACTTTGAAACCCCGCACCATAACCTGACTGCACTTCGTCTTGGCGTGCAGTTCCTCTTACACACTTCCATCTTCTTGTGCTGCCATTTTTGAATCCGCTGGAAGAGATCGGATCAGCTTAAAGACAGAAACGGCACCGCGGCTTCTGTTTTGTGTGCAGACTCGCAGCAGCGCAGGTAAAAATGCCGGCGTGCCATCGGCTACGCCGTGACTCTAGATGAACGCTGAATAAATCACGCGTCAGACACGTAGCTCTCTGCTTCTCGTCACTTTAATCAGTTTTCCAGAAAGTCTCAGACTCAACACTGCTCACCTGTTATAATCAGGTAAAGACCCCGAGAGAAATCCACCAATCACACGGTCCTGGTGTGCCTGGACACTTTTTCCTGGACTGTCTCTCCTACCGACCGGGAGTGTGGTTCTATTGGTCCGGGTCGTTTTCATCAGCCCACTCCTTCACCTTTACACATCTGATAAACAAAGAGATGGAAGTCACAGGGTCATCCTGTCTCCTGAGGGTAACCCCGCCTCCGCCGAGCCGACTGTCACGTGATGCCAGAATGAGTCAGTGAGAGAGCTGTGACGCAATTCAGGGGCTGCATTCTCCGAAGGCCGTGAAGAGAGCGGCTGTGAAATGGGACCGTCTATTCTTCATATCTGCATCACCTGCTAGTCCCGCCCATACTTCAGTGTAGCTCCTGTCGCCTAGAAACTGTGACAGCAGGGAGCACAGCTGTGGAAAAGAAGCTGTTAAACTGGAGCCCGAGCTTTGGCTCAGCTTCTGTTAAAACAAGTATAACACATTTCCCCATCAAGGACTCACAGCTCTGCAGTGAGACAAAGTTGAATAAAACCATCCAGTTCTGAAGCTGAACTTTAATCTCAGATTAAACCGATTTGCTCAGAAAAAAGAAACCCTGAAATAAACCAAACATCAGGTGTTTGTCCGAATCATATCTGTTTAGCTTCCACTCAGCGGAGAAAGGCAGCTGGGGTCTGAAAACGATGTGCCGGGAGTCGAGCGTTCCTTCCGGGTACAGCGACTGCCCAGTCAGCTGACAGCTGGCGAGACGAGCCGGCTGGTAGAGCAGTGGGAACGGACATCTTCGAAAACATCGGAGCACTTTTGCAATTAAGCACCATCTTGATAAATAGAGACATTTGGGGTGTACGCATCTACATTCTCGTAAACGTTTATTTGGCGTCACAGAAGCGGTCAGATTTAAAACTTTTTGGCTGCTCTCCGCCATCGCCAACTTTGAGGTTCACTGCGCAATGAATCATGGGATGGAGTGGGCTGCGAAGGATACACCCGACCCGTCCTTCGAATCTGGGGAAAAGGAGGCCGCGTTTGGAGGAGCTTTTGAATTGACACGGCCTTCGTCACCTCGCTGTGACTTAATCGGCCTTCACATGCAGCCTTCGAGGGCAGCAGCACCTGACCTGGCACACAGCCGCTGAGCAAAGGCAACCATTGGAGATTTTACCGATCCATCCACCTGTCTCGACGTGAGCGAAACAAAGAGCATTTTTGAGTCTGCACTGTGAAGGAAGGGTGGCTGTGACCTCGGACACAGGACCAGCAATCACATCAAATCATCTCTACCAGAGATGATGGTATTTTATAAGTTACAGTAATAAACAGAGTGGACATGAAAGTAAACCAGTGTTTAATGATCCCTTACTCCCACAGTGAGTTTGACTGTTTATTTAGCCCCGCCCCCTGTGTTTAGGCCACACCCCTCCATCACCACACCAGGTGTATGTTGGTCTTTGTTAATGTGTTTGTGTGTCTGTGGTGTCTGTGTTTGTGTGCTCAGAACGTCTACCCCTCCAGACGCTCCACCCACACAGATGACTCCGCCCGCTTCATGGTACGCGTCTGCGCGCCCGCCCCCCC
>JAVDPK010000449.1:101113-115608 GCA_034780415.1 Cichlasoma orientale | reverse complement strand
CAATTTTGTCTTGCGGGCGACACACATGGTCCATGCGGGCGAACAGGTGCCCGCGGGCACCGTGTTGGCTACCCCTGTCTTAGCCGGTCTGTCGAAGGCTCCTGAAAATAAATTAAAATAAAGAGAGACACGGAGACAAAAGCTTGACTCAAGAGAGGAAACTCAGAAGATTGAAGCATGCCGAAAATGAAATGTCTCATTTTATTTAAAGTACACGAGCCATGAAAGAGATTTTTCTGCCTGTGGATCTTTCTCAGATCGTCACATGCAGATCGCAGTGAAACAAAAGTATTAGACTTCATGTCCCGTGTTAGCACAGTGCTCTTATTTTGAAAAGGTGTAAAGCACACAAATCTGAGAGGTTCTTTTATACTGAATCAGCACGAACACACCTGCCCACCTTTCATCAAAGACCCACCCACTATGTGTCCTGCTCTTCTTCCTCCTTCCTTTCCTGTCCACTCCTCAGTGGAGGTGTAACGTATAGAAGCCACGGTTCGGTGACCAGATCACACGGTTATTGTCCCAGAAATAAAAAAATTTAAAAAATAGATGTAAATAAATTCCAAAAGGAGTCGCTGAGTGAGAGAAACTCACTTCTGTCCGTGACAGCGATACTGAGGTGAGGTGCTGAGGAGGAGTGCTGCTGATTTAGCCGCTGTTAGCCCGGGCTGCTTGAACTGTCTCTGAGGTGGATCTCATGTTGTGAAGACTCAGACACTGAGTAAATAAACTCTCATATGATGTGAGAATGTGATCAAACGGTTTATCAGAGGAAAGTGTGACTGTTTCTGTTTAGGAGGCTCGAGCCTGCTGCTGATTAGCCGGCTCCTGTCAGCTGTCTGGTAACTTAATGAGCATGAGGTGATTGAGTTGTCATCAGTCTCCTCAGAAGGACACTGAGCAGTTGTTGTTGTTGTTGTTTTTTTTTTTACTCAATTTTCATTTATTTTCTAGTCAAATGTGGCTTTTATGTTCATTGAAAGTTTTTTTTTTTGATGGAATAAAGAAGTTCTGAGTAACTTGTTGGTTTTACTTGCATAAATCTTTTTTTGGCCTTTATTTTGATAGCTTTGCAGTGAAGAGAGACAGGAAAGTAGGAGGAGAGATGGGGAAGACAAAGTTGGGCAACTAGGTTGGGACTCGAACCTGTGCCATCTGAACTGCCACACATGTGGTCGTCCGCTCAACCACTGAGCCACCCTGGCACCCCATAAATCAGCATTTGATCCAGAAATAACTATTTCATATCTGCAAATGAAGCGAAATTCACCAAACCGTGGCTTCTGTAGCACAGTATGAACCAGACCGTGGGGTTTGGGACCGTTACAGCGCTACTTTTCAGGGCTCTGATTGGCTGATGTGACTGTAGGGATGACAGGGGGTGTTTGTAAAGGGTCACACATGGAGCATGTTGGTCCATAAACTGGATTATGACTGGATTAATCTGGTCCCACAGGACCAGGTGGTTAACGAGTCGGGGTTATTATGAGTAAAGAAGCGGCTCGTAGCTGAGGACCAGGACTTTTCACAGATTAGTGACCGGCCTCGTGTTGTGGACGGATCATCTCGGACATTCTCTGGGCTGAAGTCTGTTTTCAGCATTTTCGTCCTGCAGTATGATGGTGTTTCTCTGCTCACCCTCAGCATGAACTGAGAACACTTTAACCTTCATCCTCTGTCTTCCCGGTGCTAATGTGCTTATATTAGCCTAACCGCAGCTCTGTAGCTAACCACCAGGTGGCACATCGTTACCTGTCCACTGATGTCACTAACCCTCCAAACGTCGCTGCTGTTTCCACCTTTGTTTCCGTTCACAGTGACTTTAGAGCTCGTAAATGCTATTTTTCATCGGAATTCATGGTAACGGCTGGGATAACAAACACGGAGCATCTTGTTGGAGCTGAAAGACCCTGACGTGGATAACGGTGTGAGACTGAACTTCCTGTGGAGAACTCCGGCCTCATAAAGCTTCTGCTCAGGTTTAGCTTTAAGCGGGCGATTTGCTGCTTCGTACCCTGAAACCGAAAACAGGCTCCAAGTCGATAAAGTTCACTGACCTTTGTAGCGAGTCGTGTGAAACAGGAAGTTAGAAATAATAAAATGAATATGAATGAAACCAGCTGCACATGTTACTAACTCCAAAACCTGAATTTCTGCATTAACGCTTTCTTCTTCTCTTCCTCTTTCTCTTTTTCCTCTCGTCTTCACTTCCTCCTCAGTTTTGCTCCTCCCCCTTTCTTTTTATCTCCGCCCTCGCCACCTTCCTTCCTGTCTGTCTGTGTGTCTGTCTGTGTGTCAGTGTGTCATGGTGTTTGAGATCGACTTTGACACAAACACAATAAAGAGGCGACCTGGTTCACACAGACAGGTGACACACACACCTTTAGATCGACGCGTCTGTCTCTGATGGATGCGCGGTCACCATAAAGTTTCACTGACATCACTGCTCTTCATTTCTTTTCATTTCGGCCCCCCTCCATCCGTCTGTCTGTCCACCTGTCTGTGTCTCAGTCTGTGGCTGGACTGTCTATAGATGGCTGTCGTTCTCACGCTTCTGATAGCTCCGCCTCCTGTCTGCTGCAGGTATTGCACCCTGCATGCTGCACTGTGTCTACATGTTGTTTGACCTCAGGGAGTTTCATCCAGGATCACTGTGGCGTGTTTTTAGGGGGCGGAGCCATGCCGTTTGTTTTTATGTTCCTGAGCTGTGATATGATAGAAGGGAGACGGGCTCCTGATTCTGTGCACCAAACTTCAGGTCTGCTCCTCCAGCACTTTAGCGCCACCAGTGTTTTGAAGATAAATTTAGGCAATATTTCAAGATAAACTGTTGGACTCCTCAGATCAAAGCAACATCTGGTGATCTGGTGTCATTGGGCCTCATTCACAAACTGAGTTACAGGTAAATCTCTGATTCATCAATCTGTTATCACCTGAATGTGTCAGAACAGGTGTAAAACTGCAACAAATAATGAGCGTTTCTTTTTGGTTATTTCCATAAAGCATAACAAACAGCATTAGAAATACATACATGACAATAATATGTTACACGTTTAGGCTTTACAGACCCCTTTGTCCAGCAGGTCCTACTAGGACACAGACCGAACCAAGCAGAGGACACGATCATAGGTCAGCCAGAAGAACTCTCAGGTCCCTGCTGTAAGTGCTCGGATGGACTGCTGCGGGTAGAAACCCTCAGATGTGGATGTTTTCTCAGATCAGGCGCTCCTTTTCCTCCTCTGGCTTCTTCCAGTCTGTGCTCAGATATTTTTCTTCTGTTACTCTTTTCCGCATTGATATCCAGACTTTTTCAGCCTGAGCCTCACTTCGTGTTTTTTTTTTACCATTTTCCTTCCCGTGGAAAAACTTTGGAAAGCTGAGCCTCTTCTGGCTTCCTCGGCGGACGCTACCGTTTCACTATCGGCAGTCTGGATTTTGGGGGGGGGGGATTGCGTTAGGGCTGCTCCTGTCTTACATCATCACCGCTTTCTCTGCTTCACCTCGAGGTAAACGTGCTTCTTATAGAGAAATGATTCTGATGTGCTGTCCAATGCAAACCTGGTCTCTGTTCACGTTCCATGGATCTGAATATTGAACATTTCTACGCAGTGAATGAGGTCCACTGTCCACCATGTTTGATTTCACAAAAAAGGTCCTCAGCTGGATTATAAGTCATAAAACATTTCACACTGCTGAAAGCGACAGGTTTTTATCTCAAGACAAAATCTTACCCCAAAGTGGTCTCAGCCCCGCCCCCAAAGGAGCATGAAGGACATTATATTAAAAGTTTTTAAACTTTTTTGTCATGACATGATCACAAATATCTCTGAAGAATATTAGAGTTGTTCCAGTGAATATTAAACAGAATTTTTACCTGAAATGCACATCATTAGCATTAACACACCTGAGCAGCCTGCCCAGGTAAAGCGTGTGGAAACACTGAATCACAGTGACCTCCAGGTGTGTAATTGTGTTGTGCTTTCCCACAGGGTGAGGACCGAGCTGCACTCTCTCCAACAGGTAAGACCTGACGGTTGACAGAAATCCTCCCTGATATTCACCTGCCTCTCACTCACACCTGATTTTGTCTCTTTTTTTAGCCAATCAGTCACCGTCTTATCCTAACTCGGGAGGCGTGGCCTCCTGTCGGACTGCCGGTGTGCGACCAGAGAGCTTCCTGTTCCGCCTCGGCCAGAGGGAGGAGAAGAGGAAAGGTGAGGTTCTGTGTGGGTCTGTCCTCAGCCTTATTCACCTGACAGGTGTGCTTTGCTTGACTGCTGTTCCTGCTCTGTTCTCCAGGTGACACTACGGCTCCTTCGGGCCAGGAGGAGGTGCCTGCTGCTCCTCCTCTGGTGGGAGAGGATGCTGAGGTGGTGGAGCAGCTCAGAAAGGTGTGTACCTGGATTCACCTGAGGTTTGGGTGCGTGTTTACAGGTGACTGACAGACTGTCTCGCTCTCTCGCTCTCCAGAACATCGAGGCTCGTCTCAAAGTGTCGTTGCCTAGCGACCTGGGATCAGCCCTGACAGACGGCGTGGTGCTGTGTCACCTGGCCAATCATGTGAGGCCGCGGTCTGTCCCAAGCATCCACGTCCCCTCCCCCGCTGTGGTGAGTAACGGGTTAATCTGTGTGCCGCCGCTCACTGCGACGAACCCGCTGACTGTAACGTCTGCCCGCAGCCTAAACTCACCATGGCCAAGTGCAGGCGAAACGTAGAGAACTTCCTGGAGGCGTGTCGCCGCATCGGAGTCCCACAGGTAGCAAACACACCTGAGTGATGTCATGAATGAATGAGACTGAATCCAAATGTCCCCCATCAGTCATCCATTAAGTCACATTGTGGCTCCTCCCAGACGTTTCTAATAAAACTGAGCACAAAGAGATGGAGACAGTTTGGTTCTGACGCCTTCACGAGTTTGGTGTTTTCCACTTCATAATAACAACAATAATAACAATAACAATATTATTATTAAATATTATTAATGACTAAAGCCTCAGCCAAGGTATGTTAAAGAGCAGCTGTTTGGAGGTGCACAGCTGGAAACGAGCTGAGACAGAAGGTACACAGGTAAACTGGAAGTTTCTAGATATACCTGTGCTGTTTCCTGTGATTAAACTGTCATAAAGGATGCTGCAGTGAGGCAGCTTCAGCGAAGAACAATCCCAGGTTCAGGCTGCTTTTTACAACCGCAAACACATATTGAATTCTTAAACTCGTTCCCGTGTGGGCGGGGGAGGGCTGCTTCACTGCTCTGTACTGAAACATACTGGAACCAGCCCAGTGTGGACGCTGAAGGTGAGCTGGAAACAGAAGAAGCAGAAATATTGTGTAACTCCAAATCACGTGTAGGCCTATTTGGTGCAGTTTTAAAGTGTTTCACTGACAGCTGATTATGAAACAGTAAAACCAGCTGAGGATAATAAACATGAGAAATAAAATAATCCACCCCAGCCATGAACTGAGTCCCTGGATCCAGATTAGCTGTGAGTACATCAAGATGATGCCCTTAGGTTAGTTTGTTTGATTTGTATTTGTGAAGATCTGATGTCCAGGTTAGTCCTGTTCTGGCTCCACCTCTGGGAACATTTGATGTAGCGAACAGACCAATCACAGTTCACACACTGTGAAAAGGAAACCTGAAAAACACACCTGTTTGGACTTCATCAGAGCAGTGGACTATGGTAAAATCCTCTGCTGTGAGTCTTGACGTTTGGATTCAGACTGAACGGATGCTGATGATGAAGTTTGATGTTTCTTCTTCTACTAACATCTTTCTTCCTTCTCTTTCATTTTCCCATCTTTCATGAATCCCTTTCTTCTTCTGTCCATCTCACTCCTTTGTTCTTCCTTCACCGTGTCCATCCCACTCAACACAAACACGCTTAGGACCGCCTCTGTTCGGTGGGCGACATCCTGGAGGGGAATGGGGGCAGGGTTTATGCCACGGTGGGGGTGTTGCTCTCCATGGCCCCTCCCCTGGTCTTCCTCTCCCCTCAGGTCCAGTTGGCCGGCTTCGCGCTCTTTTACCTGTCTGTCATGTCGGTGCTGTGTGCCATCTACGTACACCTGGCACCACACGTCTGAACCCGACCGATCTGAGGAAAAAACCCGGCATTTTGCATCCCAGCAGACGTGAATTTATTCCACTAACAATCCTACTCAGAGTATCTCCTTACACCACAGTAACGCAGTAATACCACACTGAAACAGTCATAGTACTACAACATTTTGAGGTTAAGTTAGTTTAGCACAAAAACTGGGGCCAAAGACAGAAACAGAGAGCCTGGCTCTGATTGGTTCATCTGTTTCCTGACACGTATAGCAGGCTAAATAAGAGAACCCTGCTCTGTAGCCACATCCGTCTGGAGGATGTGAAGGTGTTTCCAGGCTGATTATATGCAGAAACTTGGACTTGTGATCAGATTCCTCACCGAATGGTCTCCTTTGAGCTGCTGACTGCCTTTCCTGATGTCTGAGGTTCTCATCCTGTCTCTGAAGATGTGTTCAGATCAAACATGAAGACGCAAATCAGTACAGATTCATGTCAGGTGACATGGATGGGGCAAATTTATAGTGGCAGGTAGAAAATATTGTAACCTGGGCTTAAAGGTGACTTGATGCTGTGTTGTGTAACGGTCAGAGAACTGGTAGGACTTCTTGGTAAGTTCTGGATGAAGTTTGGAAGGAAGCTGGGAAGGATAAATATTTGGTGGGTGCAAAAACATCGTTTTAGACCAAGAAACATGAGGATAAACTTGGCTTTGTGTTTGGTCTGAAGACACTCTCTGCTGAAAGCTGATCATGTTTGTGTCCGGCCACTACCCAAAATTAAAACATGAATTGGTTCATCTAATTCCAGCTTCAGCTTTCATTTCTTCACGGGATTCCCAAGTATTCCTGAACAAATGGATGATAATCCAGGCTCTTCCTCCTGCCAATAGGCCTCCTAATCAGATGCCTGAACCTCTTCACCTGATAGGAGCCCTTTCAGCCTGCAGGGGGTATGAGCCAGTTATTTAAATGCCTTCAGCACAGTGCCATGGCCTCAGACCCAAACCTGCTGCTTCATGATTACCTCTGAACTGAGCCCATTTGGCCCAGAGGTGTCCTTCTTCACAAGGTTCATGAAAACTCTGGCTTTGCCCAGACGTGCATGGATGTGATGGACAGCTGCAAGTTGTTGTTGGCGGGTCAGAGTGCAGGGTCGTCCACTGGAGTCCAACTAATGCCATCATGTGTATGTCACTGCTGGGTTTGCTACCATCACAGCTGTGCAGAAATCAAAACAAAGGGTCTGCGCAGGCTGCTGCTTCATCAGAGTAGCTGATGGAAATTAAACATACGTAGACCTTTGGGTTTGGAGATGTCCTAATTTATCAATCTGACGATGATGAGGAACCACCACTCGGGGCTTTAAGTCTTTGTATCCCTGCTGCCTGAGTTCTCATTGCCTGCACTCGAGTGATGAGCTGATCACCTCAGACTTGACTAAAGACGTCTAAGTTAAACACCAGAGGCTCGTGACTTTAAATTACTTACACCTTCTCAGCCCCCGGTGCTTAGGCCCAGCAGGTCGTCAGGCTTTCAGCCAGGAGGTAGGTAGATGATGTTACTGACGAGTACTGCACTCAAAGCACAAGAGTCAAACCTTCACTTGGTCTTGATTTAGACTTTTTATTCAGGACCTGACTTTCTGTTATTGATTTTGGTCTTGGTGCTTGATGACCTCGACTCCAAACCTGGCTTCGTCTCCTTCTGAACCTACAGTGTTACTTTGAGCCATAGAGAACCACATGATCCCTCAGTTAAAACTTGACAATCCCCCAAAGGTTTACCCTCACGCTTGCTTCCTGCCTGCTGAAGTTTTGCCCCCGTGCCTTACGTTTAGCTGCCTGAGTGTGTTTTTTTACTGTTTTTGAAGTGGTTCAGCATCAGTCAGCCCTCCCCATCACAAACACGATGTACTGTACCGACATGTATGCCTGAAAAAAAGCTCTGAGCACCAAATCAATGTCTCACTCGTGGTCTTCCTTTCTGTGGTGCCTACAATGATCTCCTTAATTACAAATCTATGTGTGGGAACCCTTCAGTGTAACCAGGACCGAGACTCTGGGGCTCTCTTTCCACTGCAGGAGCTTAACAAACAGGAACCTTGGCAGGTATCCAGTTCCTTTTGTTTCCGCTGTTCTACACCCGCTCGGGGGACGGGTCCTAGAGGTGAACCTGGGCTCTTCTCAGGAGATACCAAAGATAAACACCATAACCACAGTTTTACTGTTGCATCTGAATAATAACTTCAACGCTTTGACCAGAAGTGCTCACTGAACAAACCAAAATGTTCAGACATGATCAGTTTTTATGTAGATGAACTCTTTTAGGAGGAGCTGAGAACAGAGGATTAAAATGATCAAATAATGCAGAAACACAGGAACAACACAGGAACTGTCTGGGTGCACCGGGCGCCTTGTTTCCCCTTTGAATCCTGTTTCTGTAGAGCTGTTCTCCGCTGCTCGCCTTGGTTTGGGTCGGTTCAGGGTATTCCCACATGCAGCTCTCACACTGACTGTTGTGGTCATACTAACTGGTGGCAGAATGTTTTTTTCACTCAATAAAATCCTCGACGTTTGAGTGCAACATGCTGCAGAGAGCTCCTGTTTCCCATTTTAGTGCTTTAGTGCTGGCTGTCCGCCTACATGTAGATTTACTCAAATACAGATTAAATGTTAAAATAATGTTGTTGCTCTGGTTGTTGCTTCTCACACTCTCAGCCCTCTGTCCTGATTTTCTGAAATAGAAAGAATGATTTTAGAAAAACATGGTTCTGCTCTGTAAAACAAGCCTCGAGAGGCCCCCAAACGGATCCTTGGCTATCACAGACCATGATGGACCACAGCGTGGTTTCCTTTCTAAGGGGGCATCCACACAGGAAGTGATGCAGTAGCCAGAGTCTATCAAATATCAACTAAATTTACCAAGTTGTAGCAAAGTCCAGCGAAATAACAGTTAACGACTATTGAAGCAACTACCTCTAGGAGGGAAGAGTACAGCTGACTGACATCCCGACAGGGTGTCAGGTGGTTTACCTGTGAGGCCTATAGATGTAGATGAGTTTCTGCTACACCAACAGTTTCACAGCAGCAGACCCTGTAATGATCTGGCTGCACCATCTTCAGAAATCTCGTGTCTCATAGGCCTTGTCCTGGTTCTATCAGTGGAAACTCAAGAAGAACTTTGCATCAAAGAGATGTTAAAGGTCCAGGTTCTGAATCAGAACAGATTAAGGTCCTGCAGTGGGAGCAGACTCACAGTTTCCTCTTGGACATGGACGGGATTCCTACAAACTGTTCTGACAGTGCTGGAGCTCGAGTGAGTAACACTGAAAACGTTAGTCTTGATTTTTATAGCTGAAGAGTGAGGATGATGATGTGTTTTTAAAGACAGCGTGCCTCTGCTTTGTCCTGAAACTGCTGAATGCTTTCCCTTTAGAGCTCCATAAATAAAGTTCAATAAAGCCGCTCGACTCACTTTGTGTCTCTTTCAAACTCTGATGGAGGTTCTTACGACCTGCTTCCTGATTGGTTCTTTCCGTCAATTCTGTAGCGTGATAGCGACAGGCTTCGTCCTCTTCATAGTACGTCACAGCACTCAGCTGAACGTCAGGGAGTCCAGGACCTGATGTCAGTTCAGTCTAGATTTTTCTAGAAAATTACATGTAAGAATTATTTCAACAGCAAACCTGGATTCACATTTTAATATTATTCTTTTTATACCTGCCCGAGTGGAAACCACCAACACTGAACTGGTGTCTTGTAGAACCAGTTCATCACAGCAGATCAGAAACTTGGCACTGACACAGTATTACAAATTAGCCGGGCCCAAAGTTGGAACCACTGAAATTGGAAGCATATAGAAGGAGCTGTTGTTAAATATTCACCGTTATCTGTGTCCTGTGGAAATTAGTCCGTCTTCTACTCCCAGACCTGTGCAAATGTGGGCCAGTTCCCACAAAGCACCCCTGAGAACATGTTTCTGCACCTGCAGAAGTTTAAAGGTTTCACGGAGCCCTGAACCCAGAGAGCCAGACAACCACCAGCAGTATACAGATGGGTTTGCAACGTGAGGCCAAAAGGAAGTGCCATAAACCTGCATTCTTTTTACCCACCAGCAGGGGGCGACTCCTCTGGTTGTAAAAGAAGTCTAATTGGATAGTCTGTGAGCCTCCTGCTCGGTAAAATCTTTCCTGATGGTCTCAGACACTGGTTAAATAAAACATGAGATTCAGTTTGGAGCTTATTAGAGACGGGTGATGGCTTTACCCTAATGCTCCTCCTCGCTGTTAAACTCCCAGAATTCTTAGCTGTGAGAAAGGTGAGCTCATGGGTGCGTCACGGTGAAAACATGTTGGAGCTGGACTCTGAACCCGATTGATGGCACCTGGTTCAGAGCTGACATCATTACCTGCATCCTCCGGTGGTGTTAGACTACATTTCCCATCAGCCCCTTGGCTTGGCTTCCTTCTGTATCCACCCCGCCCCCCCCGCGCCGAGCAGAGTGTTTTTATCTGAGCACAAGTTTGGGACACTTTTCTGTTCTGAAAGCTCTTTCCTGTCTGCTCCCCACCTGCATCCCTCCCCCTCCTTCAGTTTCTCCTCCATCATTTTTGCTGCTCCTTGTTTTTCATCCATGTGTTGCCATGGTTTCAGTTATTTTACCTGTTGATTTAGTTTTCCATCTGTTGTCCCCCTGCCCCTTGCTGTGTCTTCTTCTGTGGTGTTCGTCTGTGCAGAATCAGTTGTGTCTTCCTCTTCACATCCTGGAGGAGCGAGGGCTCCCCCAGGTGGCCGCGACTGTCAGCGCCCTGCTTGACCTGGCCCCGCCCCGACACTCCAGCACCACAACAACCCCCACGACATCCTCAACCCCACTGGGACCATCTGTCACCATCTAGCCAACTTTGCACCCCATTGCACATGCCCAGTCATCCTCCAGTCACCAACCAGTCAGAGCTCAGCATCTCTTACAGTCTGCATGATGTCATCAGAAAACCGCAACCAAACATGGCGTCCAAAGTGTCTGCTCAAACGGACTGCAGCGGCAAAGGTGGCTTGTACCAAAAGGACGCCACAGTGAGGGGGCGAGGGCTCTTATTGGTCAGCGGTGTATGTATGGAAGCCCGTTTCAGGTTGACCTCGTGACCTCGACTGATTAACAGTGGTTCAAAAGTGGTTCAATTTTGATTTCCCCCGGGCCACTTCCTGCCCACTCTCCTTCCCCTCCTGTCTCCTCCACTGTCCTGTGGTCAAATAAAGGTTCAGTGCCCCAAAAATGCATCTAAAAACAGCAGATCAGGAGGAAAAAGCTGAAACGGTGACGAATGAACGACGTCTGACATTAAAAAAAACTCAGTCTGAAGCGGACTTCCATACAAACACTGACGCCTGCCTGCAGGTGACAAAACAGCTGCTCTTCTGTTTGTAGGTAAACACAGCAGGAGGACATGATGGAGATGATCAGAGCTGAACCACTCTTTGATCTCACTGCTGCTGGGTTATCCTCCATGTTTGCTCTGATGGAGAGTTTCTCAGCAGCCAATCATGAGAAGCTTGGCTGGCTTTGCTCTCACCTGTTGCGTCAGGTGGAACGTCTCCAGGGTTTGTTTCAATATTAGAGAAATCAGCTTCTCGCAGGTGGATATGTTCTCTCTGAGGCTCAGACACAACATCTAAACTTCATCTGATCACGGTGAACATTTTTCACACTAAAGCAGTCAGTTCCTCCAGTTTACCTGTCAGACAGGTAAACTGGAGGAGTCCAGCTAGAAAGGTAGATAAAAATCTGATTTTTTTTTTTTTTTTTTTATAATTTAAATGGACAGGACATGACCAGTTTTTAATGCTGCACCAGGTGAAGGTGGAGCTAATGTATTCACCGGTGTGTGCAGTTTGTTATAAATGATAAAAATTAGACACCTCAGTTTGAGGAAAAAAACTGTCTGAGGAACCAGGCCTCGCGCCCTCCTCCTTTCACCTTTGAGTTTGTGCAGGAGACCGGGGAGTCACAGCTGCGTGACAGGCCCCTGGCCATTCAGTCACCTGTGGTTACCTGTCAGTCAAGCTTAGAAGCAAACTAGTAAATTTAGCAATAAAATCTGAGATGGCCCAAATCTGCTCATTCAGCTCCGCTTTCATGCTCAAACTCGCTCACAGCAGCTCTGCGTGAGTCACAGCTCATGATAATCCTCCTGTATCTGACACACACTGTTTCAGCTCCTCCCCCTTTAAACCAACGTTATTCTGATTGGCTGCCCCTCACAAACAGAAGGTTCAAATGACAGGTGGGTGGAGCTTCTCTGTGACATCACAGATCAAAGAGCAATGTTGTAATAATCTGAGTGTTCAGAGCAGCTGTACACAGCTCATTATCAAGAACTTCCTGTTTACCATGAGTGGCCGCTGCAGGAGCAGGAAGTCATAATACCTAATCAGCCAATAAGCTGCTGACATCTTTCTACTCCTGAGAACAGGGGCTATGCTGCTAATAGCTTACACACAGCAGGTCTTTCAAATGACACTAATGTAGCTTTTTGCTAAAGCTTATATTAGCTAAGATAAACTGAATGTAAGCTAAAGCTAACAGCTAGCTGTGACCTAGCTAACGTGCGTATGCTCAGTTCAAATTTAAAGTTGATAAAGAGATAACACTGCTAACAGATTAGCTGTTAAGAGCAATGAAACTGAATATGCTGTAGCTTGAAAGTACAGCTCACACTCTAAGCTCACACTGTTAGAAACAGCTCTGAGTAAATGCACTGGTAATATTAGCAGGGATACAGGCTAACACAGCACACTGATAACATAAACCAGTGGGCTGGACAATTAGCCTGAAATGGCTACCTGTAAAAGTTTTCTTTTCAGCACTAACATAATGCTAACACCAGCCAGGCTAAAAGTGGTGTAAGCTAACTAGCTGTAATTTAAGTGTCAGCTAACAGTAATCAGGAACTAATAAGGCTGTCTGTTAACTTTAGCTAAGACTTCTAGCTAATATTACAAATGAAGTGGTTAGCTTTTAATTTCTGACATTTTAAAGGTCTTTCAGAGACTGTGCTAGCACTGCTAACTGCTAAAGAATGCTCCTATCTCATTGTACATTCTGTATAATGACAAAGGCATTTCTATTCTAACACTAACAGTGGCGTTACATTGAGCTAACCACAAAGGTTAGCTAACAGAAAGTCAGGGTTTTCAGGTGAAGCTAACGCTCGTTTCTCACCTGGAAACAGTTGGAGGTGGTTTCGTTTTTTTAGCATAAATGCTACATGCTGATGTGAGCCATGCTAATGATTTCACAGGGGTGGGATTAAGCGTGCCCAGTGCTAATATTATAATTAGCTTTTTAAAATTTTTTATTTTATTTATTTTTAGTTTTATTTATTGTTTTTATTTTAGTTTTGGGGGTGGGGCCTCTGCTGCCCCCCTTTCTATTACAGGCATTCATTCACCTGTGAGCTAGTTGTTGACGGTTAATAATGGCCCAGAAGCGGCGGTGGCCGGCCTGACCCGCTCTGGGTGGGCTCTGTTCATCTCCATCATGTCTCTGTTACAGTAAACGCCTTCATCACCTCGCTGATGAAGCGGAGGATATCTGAACCCTAAACTGACGCCGTCTCTGTACAGTTTTTACCCTTTTAGGTCGATCATGTGATTTGGCTTTGTGATCACCTGATCAGGTTGTTCCTGTTGCATGCTGGGATGTTTTTCACCTTGTAAAGGTGGCCTGACTGTTGTGTACAAATATATTCTGTAAATAGAAACACATAGATGATGCTCTGTATATGAGGCTGAAACCTGGGTGTTGCTATGGCAGCAGAGGTGTTTGTGTTGCCAGGGCAATCACAGTTTTTGTTTTTGTTGTGTTGAAGGCCGTTTCTCCTCCCGTCACTGAAGTCAATAAACAGCTGATGTTTACAGCTGCATTACTGTTACTTTATTTATAAAGGTTTGTCCTGACAAACAGGAACAAACATTCAGCTATCAAACCACACCCACCCATTATCAACAGCCAATCAAAACCCAGAATCTCACTCAGCAAATTGGAGCTCTGCCTTCTTGGATGGTCCATTTGTCCAATGAAGTGCATAGCAGCCATATTATTGGTCAGATCATTGCATTAAAAATGCACCAACACGGCCCAGAGGTCCAGTTAGCTGAGGTGAAGCCTAGCAGACAGCTAGCAGCTATAGCCAGCTGTGTCACCATCCACCTATCAGTCAAAGAGGCCATGTTCCTAATAGTGCAAACAGGTGAGTTCTAAAAGCATCCTCCTCCTGTACAGGTGTTTGTGTATCCAGCTGTAAACGAGTTTATTTCTGCTGTAAAGTTTCAGCATGGGCACTGACCCACTGGAGCCTCTGCTGGACGTCAGAGGAACTGCAGGGTTGGCAGGGTGCGTTTGTGGACTCGCGTTTAATGGGGGGGGGGGTCGTGTGTTT
>JAVDPK010000449.1:38697-57883 GCA_034780415.1 Cichlasoma orientale | reverse complement strand
TTGTATTTTTCCAGACTTCAATTAGAAATGTTCAGGCTTTGATATTTGAACAGGTGAGTTTGTACCTGAGGAGTCACGGCAGTAAAATCATCAGTGAGGCGGGAGTTCAGTGTCCCTGTACCTGCCCAGCATCAGACTGTCCACACACTTTTGGTCGTATATCTCACTGCCTCTCTCCTCCTTGTCCTCAGGTGAGCCGTTCACCTGCCTGGAAACTGTCGTGCGATTGGACGCCCTCCACAGACAGCTGCGTCTCCTTGGAGACAACAACCCTGTGAGCAAGCTGCAGGTCAAGTTTGAGTCAGGTAACCACACACACATATACAGGTGTGGGTTCTACTCAAACAGATGAGATGACATCACTGTTACCTCCTCCAGGTGTGAACCCCAGTACGCTGATGAACCTGTTCACCTACGAGAAAGGTTTCTGCTTTGTGTCGTACCTGTCGGAGCTCTGCGGAGACGTGAGGCGCTTCGACTGTTTCCTCAGGGTAAGACTACACACACACACACACTCACACACATACGTGCACGTGCACACAGTCACACTCACACACCATAAGTATGTGGACGCTGGTTTCCGTCAGCTTCCATCAGTTTAAATTCAGTTTGTCAACATTGTTCATGTTTTTTTCACTTATTGCTTTTATTTAAAATATAGAATTAACATTTTGGGTATTTTTAAATACATCATAATTATTATAATTAAGTTATTTGAGTTTCTGTTTTCTAATAGGTTAAAAAACATTTTTTACAATTTTTCACACATTCAACTAACATTTAACTATTTCTCGTATTTAAAATATTCTGATATTTTATTTATTCTTAAATTTACAGTAACTTTTTTTAAATATTTGAGTCATATTTTTGGGGACATTTTTATAAACATTTTTTCCTAATATTTTTTCAGTACTTGTACTGAAAAAATATCAGTACTTTTTATTTTTTATTTAAAATCTTGTATTTTATTAAAATTTTTCAGAAAGATTTTAAATTAATTTTTAAAATATATTTTGGTATATTTAGGCAAAGCTTATGAGGGAGTTTTAATAAAATACCTTACACTCTAATTTATTACATTTATTTAGCGAGAGATATTTACCTCATAAATGAGCAGCTTGTTGGTGACAGGAAGCAGGGAGCAGTGGGCGGGAACGATGTGAGGCATTGTGGGAAATCATTAAAGTGGAGCGCGAGCTTTAGTTGGAGCGTCTGCAGGGAGACGAGGCTCAAACGTGCCGTCTGACAAACACGTTAGTGTCCACGTATTTCTGCTGAGCAGCAGCTCGTCCCTGCACATTTCAATATATTTGAATTTCCATCAGGACGTTTTACATGAAGGGCGCTCACAGCATCATGTGATCGGTTTGCACCTCTGAGGTCGCTCAGAAGCAGATGTTTGTGTTGATGTCATCATCATCGTGCTCTTCTTTTATTTCCTGATGTAAAAAGTGATGCTCAGTTTGTCACGCAAATCCGAGAGCTTCATTTCCTGTGTGTGTGTGTGTGTGACAGGATTACATCTCAGAGTTCAAGTTTAAGAGCGTGGTGGCTCAGGACCTCATTGACTACTTCCTGGCTTACTTCCCAGAGCTGAAGGACGCCGCCGTTGCTCAGAGAGAAGGTCAGGAGATGCTTTTAGCTCATCTGTCAGTCAGTAATCTGCCAGTTTTCCTCTGTATCATTTCCTCTGTGTGTGTGTGTGTGTGTGTGTGTGTGTGTGCACGCGTGTGCACACCCCCTCAGGTCTGGAGTTTGAGCACTGGCTGAGTGGGTGTGGTCCACCTCCCTACGAGCCGGACCTGTCAGCAGGGGGCGCTCTCATTGGGCCCGTCCAGGATCTGTGCAACCTATGGAGAAGTTCTGACCCCCCTGACCTGCAGGCGCTTGCGATCTTTGACCTCTCAGCCTGGAGCACTTTTCAGATTGTGCTGTTCCTGGACCGCATGTTGGACCACTCACCGCTGCCGCATGGTACGCTGCCATAGCAACACTATGAAATATACTGCCGTTCTCCTGATACTCTGTTACTGCCTGGAGTGAAAGGTACTCGAGTAGTTTTATTCCACATCATGAAACATGTAATCATTGATTAATCTGCTGGGTTACAGGAAAATCTGACTTTCTGTCCTTCACTAAACTGTTTGGTTTAAATGATTTTGATTGATGTTGAGGACTCAGGCTCTGGTAGAAGTTGGAGGAACCTCATCTTTCTTATATTCTTCAAGGATAATGAAGCTTTTAAAGATTCTGCTGTGATGTAAGATGCCATGGAGTCGAGCATCAACCTCTGGGGCTAAAAAACTGCAGTTCCTCTAATATCTACTAGAGACTCACAGACGTCACAACGATGCAGCGCGTCGCTGCACAGATGGTTTACGTCTGTCTGTTTTTGCTCAGATGTGATGGTGAGCCTGTCTGATTCGTACTCGTCCCTCTTTGATGGTCTGAATGCTGAAGTCCAGATCCGCTGGCTGCAGATGGTGGTGAGGAACACGTTCTACCCCGACCTGCCGCGAGTGCGAGCTTTCCTCCACAAACACGTAAGCACGAGTTGTTGGATAGAAGCCCCACACACCTGTTTTAGGTTCAGCCAATCAGAAGTGTAGTTTAAAGGGGGAGAAGCTAAAATAGCTTGTTTCAGACAGAGGAGTACAGATAAAGTCAATATTATTCCATCCATCCATTTTTTTCCGCTTATCCGGGACCGGGTTGCAGGGGTAGCAGCCTAAGCAGAGAAGCCCAGGCTTCCCTCTCCCCAGCCACCTCCACCAGCTCATCAGTAACTGGCCTGGGAACTCCAAGGTGTTCCCAGGCCAGCCGAGAGATATAATCTCTCCAGCGTGTCCTGGGTCTGCCCTGGCCTTTCTTCTCTGTTAGGCTGCTGCCCCCGCGACCCGGCTCTGGATAAGCAGAAGAAAACAGATTAAAAAAATGATTATTGGTGGTGGTGCTGGTGGTTTTGCAGCCTTGGGTTTTGTGTTTGGGTTCTGTCACATGTTTAGCTTTCCTGTCTTCAGACATCCAGGATGTACACAGTGCCACTTTATGAGGACCTGGTTGCTGGGGTGATGAAGTGCGTTGCCGTGGAGATCTTCTACCAGACACAGCGGCGACTGCACCCCAACCTCAGACGGACGTTACAGCAGATCCTGTTTCAGACCAGCTCGACCAATCAGAACGGCCCTGCTATGCCCATTGTACCCTCCTCCCCCAGCTCCACTCCCCCACAGCAGCCGCCCACTGCCACAGCATCCGCCTCCCCGGCTTCCACCGGGACAAACCCTGCCATTGCGTTGCGGGACGTTAACGTCTCAGCGTGAACACCAGGCTACAGGAAGCAGAAACACTCAACAGGAAGTCTCACTCCAGAAGTTTTTAAAGGGTTAATGAAGCAGTCAAAGGTCGTGACTTCAAACCCTGAGCTGCTGAAACTCGGCGGCCCCAAGGAGGGCCCTGATTGGACCCTGAAGTGTTTTTATGTGACATTTACATACGTCAGAGCTGATGCCAGTTCATTCTTCTTCTCTGCTTCTGGCAGAAACAAGTCTGAACAGCGCCACCACGTGACCAGGCTGCATCCATGCCAACACAAACGGGGACATGTGGGCGGCCTTGTAGTGGGTAGGGACGGACGCGCCGCGCTCAAAGACGATTCAGTGAGATCAGCTAAACATTTGAGCCTGGCACCCGTCCTCCACCCGTGTGTGCTTCCTGTGGCGATGTGAATCCTCCTACGGCTCGTTTTTCCCACCGCCATGAGTGCCTTCAGTGATTCGCCTCATTGAAGTCTCCGCCCCAGCGCTTCCATAGTTTCTGAGATTAACGCAAAAATGGTGCTGAAACGTGTCGTGTGGGCGGAGGCTCTGTAGCAGTGTTTAAAGTCTACCTCCACCTGACTCACCTGGAGGAACTCTGAACACCAGCAGACTTCACCTGAGCGGCCTTAAAGTTGCTTTCACTGCAGCTGGGGACGTGCAGCCTTGTTTTTGATGAAGGTCTCTGTTTTTGAAAGGAGGCTCAGCTTCTGCCCTCAGCTGTGAAACGTCCCACCGTGCCCAGTGACACTGAACGCCGCCTCCTCTTATCTCTTTAGAATGTTGAAAATAAAACACTTGAAACCTCATGTTTACCTGACCTCTGACTCCAGGAGCCTGTGCCCGTTCCAGTTCAGCACAAGGTGTGTTCGATGGAAATAAAGCCGGTGTCGTTAGCAGACGCAGGCGCGCAGCTCACGTGGAGCGTTTCCTGTTAAATGCATTTATTCAGTTTTTACTGACGCTCGTTCAGCGTCGCAGCTTTTATGGAAATCTGTTTTTTATAAACAGCGACTAACCCTTTAAGACAATGTGGACATGAGCGTCTTCAGTTACCGCAAAGATCCAAGAACATCTGCTCATCCGTAACTGAACGAATGCATCTTTTATTTATGTTCCTGTGTTACTGTATCAATAAATCACAGCTCGATAACTGAAAATATTTCCTGTTTGTTTGATCACGTGTTTGATTAAATCAATAAAACTGATCGTTTGTGTCAGTGCTTTTATTTTTAGATCAGGCCGGAAATGTAAAGCGTGACGTGTTTGCCATTGGTTTGAAAGGACGCATAAGTGCCGGAAGCTGATACTCCTCCTTCACAATAAGGGCCGGAGGACCTGTACCCTACTTTAAAGGATGATTCAGCGGTTTGTTCATGGTGATCCGAACGAGCCAATCAATCGAGCCAATAAATCTAATTTAGCGGAACTGAAGTTAAAATATGAATGAAATAAATGTATGAATAAATAAACAGTAATAATATGAAGAAAACCCATTTAGTACTTAATAGGAATAATAGTTATAATAAAAAGCCTAATGCTTGGATTGCAAATGAATAAAAACATTTTATTCTTTTATGAAAGTACCAAAAATGACGTTTAATGGTGAGACTGAACGTTTGAGGGGCCCGCGGGCTGAAACGGAGAAATATGCTCATAACCTGCAGATGACATATTTCGGTTTATTCAGCACCTCCGTCCGGACTTCCTCGCTCACGCTGAAGCTTTTTCGGTCAGCTCTTACTTTGAAGGGCCTGAGCGGAAGTGCGGGTGTAGTTGTGCGTGTTTTGACGGGGTCCAGAGGAGACGGAGCATCAGCGACCTGCTGCAGCTGGACCGACACATCTGGAGCGGAGCGGGACCGACGAGAGCTCGGACGTACGCGCGGACCGTGAGACGGACGGACAGGTGGGTCGGTGGACAGGTGCGCGCGTCTCCCCACAGCAGCATCCTCCTCTGACCGTCGGCGCGGCTCCGGGGCCGTGCCGGGCTCGAGGGGTTCAGCATGGCGGAGGAGACCCGGGTCATCTACCACCTGGAGGACCAGGAGACCCCCTACCTGATCCGGATCAACGTGCCCGCGGAGCGCGTCACCCTGGCGGACTTCAAGCAGGTGCTGAACAAACCCAGCGTGAAATTCTTCTTCAAGTCCGTGGACGACGACTTCGGGTGAGTCACGTGATCCACACATCTATTGATCCCTGATCAGGTCAGACTTTATTGTTCCTGAAGAGAGGAGCACCAGAAATCAGTAATCAATCAAATCAGCCAATAGATTAACATCCAATCAGCACTGCGGCCCAGAAATATTAATAACTGTTCAGCGTTCATCGCTGCATCAGGAGAAACTGGATATTTGAGCAAGTACAATAACATGCAGTGAGCTTTACTGTGGAGAAGCTCAGCTGTACCCGCTGGCTTCCCCTTTGGGATGGGGCACAGATGTTCACACCTCCCACCCCAGAGCAGCTGAGAGCCCCCCACTCCCACAGGCCTTCTCCATATGAGTGAACTGCTCCAAATATTTAAAAGAACACTGAAAACACAGCAGATCTCAATGCTGGATGTCTGTACTGATGGACTGGGTGATGTGTGAGGAATGAAAGGATGCCACATCATTTGATGGAACTGAAAATGATCAACCTACAGAGGCTGAATTCAAAGATACCCTGAAAATCAAAGTGAAAAATGATGCAGCAGGCTGGAACATTTAGAAATGTCATTGTAGCAACTCTAAATGGTGCTCAGTAGTTTGTGAGGCCCCCACGTGCTTGTATGCATGCCTGACAACGTCGGGGCCCTAATGAGACACGGATGGAGTCCTGGAGGATCTCCTCCCAGATCTGAACCAGAGCATCGCTGAGCTCCTGGACAGTCTGAGCTGCATCTGACGTCATACGGAAACATCATGTCCCAGAGGTGTTCTATTGGATTTCAGTCAGGAGGGCAGGAAGGTGGAGGGGTAGCCAGGTGGAGGGGCCGGCAGGTGGAGGGGCAGGAAGGTGAAGGGGCAGGCGGGTAGAGGGGCAAGAAGGTGGAGGGGCAGGCAGGTGGAGGGGCTGGCATGTGGAGGGGCAGCCGGGTGGAGGGGCAGGCAGGTGGAGGGGCAGCCGGGTGGAGGGGCAGGCAGGTGGAGGGGCAGCCGGGTGGAGGGGCACTGTGGCCGTCTGCATGTGTTTAAGAGAAATGAAGATGATGAAGCTGTTTGTCAGAAACAGATTGCATCAGTAAAGACATTTAATCCAATCTATGACGTATTTGTTCTGTTAAATATCAAAAACACATCATTATTGCTGCAGTGAGCCCAGCTGGAATCAGACCTCAGTGAGATCCACGCTCTGCTGCACCTGTTTGAACGTCCCAGCTCTTTATTTTGGGTCGCTTTCATTTTCTATTTTCACTCACTTTAAAGTATTTATCTCCAGATTTTCAGAATATTTTTACAACCAGAGATGAAACAACTGTTTGATAATCCGAGCTGTTCTATAATCCCAACACACGCAGGGCTTATATAATAGACTGTATGAGTTCAAACCAAAATCCCTTTAATATTCCCTCGGATGAAATCCTCCTGCAGCGCTCGTGTGTGTCTCTCTGTCTTTGTGAGGATCGGTGTGATGCTGTGGTTGTGTTGGTCCTCAGATCTTCAGGGGGCCGTTTTGAAGGTGCAGAGCTGACTCTGGCGTTGAGGTTAACACCTGTTAATGAGGTGTGTGCTCATGAGTGAGATTTGATGTTGGAGGTTCTGTGTGACTGAAGCAATACCCAGCCACCACCCATTTTAAAGCTTTAGTCTCAGTGTTTTGGTCACTGCAATGTTACTTGTGCTTTTCTTTCAGGAAGTGACCATATTTGGATGAGATAGTGTGCTAAGATAGCAGCCTAATGTTAACTAGTTTGGTTAGCATCACACAGACACAGATACCTGCTAATCAGAGCTCAATAACAGCCAATCAAAATCCTCGAATTTCCAGTTCAGGGACTCCAGTTAGCTGAGGACAAGCCTAGCAGACAGCTAGCAGCTACATCCGTCTGTGTTGCCTTCCACCTGTCAGTCAAAGAGGCCACACCCCTAATAATGCAAACTCTATTTAAACAGGTGAACTATAGAAACATCCTCCCCCCTGCAGCTGCTATGAAGGGGGAATTTTCTGTATCCAGCTGCAAAGTTTTACCATGGGGACGGACTCACTGGAGTCTCTCCTGGATGTCAGAGGAACTGCAGGTGTTGGTGTGTTCTCAGTATAATACCACAGCCAGTGTTAGCTTCTGCAGTGAGTTAAATATATTTCAGTGTGGTACAATCATGATTATGGTTTTTTTTTAAATCTGTAACACGTGTGGAGTTACATCAGTGTTCCGGCCCTGTTCTGTCCTGCTCATCTGGAACTGTGAGCTTTGCATGAAGCCTACACATTAATCAGTCCTTGTGGACATGTAGTTAAATTTCAACGTGTCCAGAGCACTGTTTCCTCCCACTAATGGGTTTGCAGAAATCACGCACACAAGCGTACACAACAAAAACATTATAATCCAGATGTTTTATCGATCCAATCAGCTACCAAAAGCACTCCCTGTGTTCTAATCAGTGACGTGCGGTGAAGCTTGTGACGAGTGAGGCACAGACTCGTCTGGAGTCGGATGTTCACATATATGAACCCAAAATAGAAGCTAGAACCCCATACTGTTCAACAATGATGGCAAGAAAAACAAAATATTTAATGTAAGGTCAAGCTATTTTTTTTGGAGGCACTGCCCCCTATCGGTGCGGCACGTGGTGCGTGGAGTGTGCGGGGTGTGCGAGGTGTGTGGGGTGTGCGGGGTGTGCGGGGTGTGCGAGGTATGTGGGGTGTGCGCGGTGTATGGGGTGTGCGAGGTGCGCGGGGTGTATGGGGTGCATGAGGTGTGCGGGGTGTGTGGGGTGTGCAAGGTGTTGCATGGCGCAACCGCTGGCTAGAACCCTGATACCGTATAAAGATTTAAATATCATCTCACATTTGACCTCTGACCTCACTTTCACAGGTGCTTTTCTTTGACCCCAAAACTGCTGTCTGTGTGTGTGTGTGTGTGTGTGTGTGTGTGTGTGTGTCTGTGCTTGTGTGTTTTACAGGGTGGTCAAAGAGGAGATCAGTGATGATGAAGCCAGACTGCCCTGTGTGAACGGACGGGTCGTCTGTTGGGTCAGTAACACACACACACACACACACTCTCACACACACACACACTCTTGCACAGGTGTGTCCTGAGTGTTTCTCGTCCCTGCAGTTGGTATCATCAGACACCTACCAGCCTGATTTAAGAGGTTCAGATGTCCAGTCTGTGGCCACACCCACCAGCCTGGCCCCGCCCCCCATAGAGAGAACAGGTGGGATTGGAGATTCTAGACCTCCGTCCTTCCAGTGAGTACACCTGGGACCTGAATACACACCAAACTGTAGTAGTAGGCCTGAATGCTGACAGGAAGTGATGCCATCTCTGTCTGTCTCAGTGCTGCTGCTCTCAGCCACGATGAGCTGCAGGGGTCAGAGGTCAAATCTGCAGTTTCACCTGCAGAGATGCTGCAGAGGAGAGATGTGGGTGACCAAGGTAAGCTGCAGAGAGGAATCACCTCACCTGTGACACAGTGCCACCTGGGCCTCTGATTGGCTGTGTTCTCTGCAGGTGGTCATCTAAATGGACACGCCCACTGGCCAGCTGAGCAGAAGAGGGTGGGGCCAACAAGTGGAGGCGAGAGCTCATCGACCCAGCAGAGCAGCGAACTGGAGACGACCAGTTTCTGCTCATCTGAGGAAGACTCAGGAGGAAGGTCAGTCTCTCACACACACACACACACACACACACACACACACACACACACACACCTGTACCTCTGAGGACCCCCCCTAATCAGCAGGCTAACACTTTCCCTCTGCTTCCAGTTTTTGTGCTAAGCTAAGATAAGCTCATGACATCATCAGCAGCCCTCACTGTGATTGGTGGGTTTGCTGTAACACAGTCAGCCACCCTCAGGTCTTCTTCTTCTTCTGCTCCAGTAACCCTGTTCACAGTCCTCCTGCTCTGATTGGCCACTGCAGGTCAGGTGACCGACGCTGCCATCTGCATTGTCCTGCAGATAAAAGCGTCCCAGCTGATCTGAGAGCAGAAATAATGCGTTCCTGCGCCTCGTCCGGTTTCACACGTTCTTGTTGGACTTTTTATTTTTAAACGTTATGTTTTCGTTCTCCCACTTTCACATGAGTTTCATTCATTTGTGATCTGATTAAATATCTCACAGGTATGTGGATGTTCTGACATGATTTACACATCTGTAAACAGCTGATTTCTACTTTTTGTTCTTTATTTTGATGCATGTAGATTAACTTTAATAATTACAGTTTTAATTTGATATTTTTTGGACTTTCTCAGAAATAATGATTATTTTGTACATTTTTAAATTATAAGCTTATTTAGTTTAATTTTTATTAATTTTATTGAATTCCTTCAGATGTATTTTTTTACATTTTAATGATTGATTTTTTTTATTTATATTTCTATTTTTTATATATATTAAAAATTTTCAGATTTAATCAGATTTAATTCATTCAAATTTATTTTTATTGACATTTTCTTTGGTTTTATTTTTTATTCATATTATTATTCTTTGGTTATTTTTATATACTTTATAATATTCTTTAATTGTTTATGTTAGATTTGTATTTATTATTTTTTTAAATGTGCATTTGCAGCATAAATTAGATGGTTTTTTTTTTAAAAAAACTGCTATTATTGTTTTTAGGTGCTAGTTTTTACTTATTTCTAATTATATTTTTTTAAATGATGAAATTATTTTGTTTTAAATATTTTTATTTCTTAATTATATTTATATATTTCTGTTATATTTGATATAATTAAATGTAACAGAATTAAGTCAGTTTTAATATCTTTTTAAGTTAAATTTTGCTTTTAAATTTGATTTCTTACCTTTCATTTGTATTTTTCTTTCTTTGATTAATTTTTCCCACTGAGCAAGCACAGCGCCTCGTTACTAGGTAACCACACAGCTGTAAGTCAGCTGATCCAGCTGTTTCCCTCTGATATCAATTCAGGTTCAGCCAATCAACAGAGCAGAGTAGCTCTTCACCACGACTCATCCGGCGCCAACGCCGCCGCCACCGGAAACCCAAAACACCGCGGATGGAGAGGGTATACACATGCACACACACATACACACGCTCACACGCACGCTCACATACAGACACGCTCACACACACACACACACACACACTCACACACAGACACACTCACACACACGTCCGCACACACGCACGCTCACACGCTCACATACAGACACGCTCACACACACACACACACACACGCACGCGCGTGCACGCGCACACACACACGGCGTTAATGACAGAGTTCAGAGGCGTACTGTGTGAAATGACCCTGGATGATGGCTTGGGGGGGGGGGGGGGGCTCGCCCTGTCTGTGGTCGATCTGTAGCAGGAGGTGCCGTGTAGCAGGTCCGGCGGGCCCGGCTCTGCGGAACAGGAAATGAATCCTGCTGCATGATGGGATAGAACACCTGTAGTTTAAAGCCTCAGTTTATATCAGCCTAATATTTACTGTATCTGGCAGCTGTAAAGGAAAAGCTCAGCTCACCTACATAAGTGGAGCGCCCCCTGTTGGAATCCAGTTAAAGGCCAGTAGAGACTCATGGGAGTGAGGTCAGATTATTTAGCAGCTGATGACAAAGAGCTGTACACCAGTCGAAGGAGTCTGAATGATGGTGTAAAAGTCAAAAATGGGTTTTTAGCAGACCTCAGTGATCAGCCGATCAGGTGGGGGTTGAACAGTCAGAGGGGGGAGGCAGCAGCATGCAGTGACTTAAAACCACTTCTACGAGGTCGCCTGCGTGAGGAGATGTGGTCTCGCGTGGGAGCCGGGCCGTGGCAGCGAAATGAAGGCGAGGGGGGGAAGAAGCATTCCTGTGTGAGCTCTCAGAGACCACTCAGGTGGGCCCAGGTGGGGGAGGTCGGAGCTCCCAGTGACACGATGACAGTAATTCTCATGCAGATTTATTAGCGTAATGCTGGCGTGCGGGCTGCTGTTTATCTCCTCGTACCTGCACTGAGATCATATTCATGTTGTTTATCTGAGCGCTCTTTAAGCCGTTTAACCTTCAGTGTGAGGCCGTGTGATTGGTTCACGCTGTCTGACGGCAGGATTTGAACATCTGTTGATCAACTGATTGCTGAGCAACTGTTTCAGAGTTGATTGCATTTTCCTTTTGACCAGATTGCGATCACACCTGTGGACTCTGTCAGTGCCGTTACCTGATGAAGTCAAAGCTTCTGTCTGAAGTTACTGTCCTTCATCTCCCTCTGCTGTCTGTCTGTCTGTCTGTAACTGTCTCCCTCTCTCTGTCCGTCTGTCTGTCAGTCTGTGTCTTTCAGCAGTGTCACTGACTCCACCATGTCGCTCAACATCATCACTGTAACTCTCAACATGGGTGAGTACGTTTCTGCTCAGTAAACTCGTCAGGAGAGAGTTTACTGAGAGATCAGCTGAGCAGGAGGCTCATTTTCCTCATAGACTTCTATACAGCCGGAGGAGTCGCCCCCTGCTGGACATTAGCGAGAGTGCAGCTTTAAGAAGCCACATCCATGTTTTAGATGTATTTATCACACAGCTGTTAGCACGCAGAGCACAAAGTGAGGGAAATGTGAGGTCACACAGCGCCGCTCAGGGTAACGCTGTCTGTCTGTCCTCCTGTCAGAGAGGTATAACTTCCTGGGCATCAGCATTGTCGGGCAGAGCAACGACAGAGGAGACGGAGGGATTTACATCGGTTCCATCATGAAGGGAGGAGCGGTGGCTGCAGACGGACGCATCGAGCCGGGAGACATGCTGCTGCAGGTGCTGCTCGGACGCCACTGCGACTGCTTGCTCTGCTTCCTGTTTTAAAGGTGCTGGTAAGAACGCACGCAATGCTTTGTCGTCTGTGTGTCCATCAGGTGAACGACATCAACTTTGAGAACATGAGTAACGACGACGCTGTCCGAGTCCTCAGAGAGATTGTCCACAAACCAGGGTGAGACATTTGTACTGTCGCTCTCTATTTACCTGATAGATCACCATGGTAACCGATCACCTGGCCCGGAGCAGGTTCTGTTGGCTTTAGGTGTGCTCTCAGCTGACGTAGAAACCTGCTGAGTCGCACCTGAACAGGAAACCGAACCTCAAACTGATTCTCGTGACTTTTGTTGCCTTGATTACCTGTCCTCCATTAATGGGGGATCAGAGTAGGAGGCACTTGATTGGTCAGTCAGTTTTGTGCAGATAAAGGTTAAAGGAGCAGCTGCATGTATGTCGAAAGCATATCAGGGAAGGGTTAGGGCCATCCAGCCTCACAGGCTGGCAGGTGAGGTCAGGCAGGAGTCTCTGTGGACTATGATGTTTGCAGACGACACTGTGACCTGCAGTGAAAGGAGGGAGCAGGTGGAGGAGAGCCTGGAGAGGTGGACGTATGCCCTGGAGAGAAGAGGAATGAAAGTCAGTAGAAAACAGACAGAATCCATGAGAGAGGGGTGGAAAAGTGAAGATGTAAGGAGCAGAGGAGGGAGTAGTAATGAGTTCAAATACATAGGATCAGCCATCCAAAGCAACAGAGTGCACAGATCAGGAGGAGCTCAGAGGAGGTTTGTGGATGAAGGAGGACATGCAGAGGGTTGAGGTGACGGAGGAGGCTGCTGGGATACGATGAGATGGAGGCAGACGATCTGCTGTGGCGCCCCCTAAAGGCAGCAGCTGGAGTTGTTTGTATAACCTTTACGTGTTAAACAGCACAGGAACATAAAGCAGTACCTGGACCTCAACATTAGGTTTACTTCAGCTTTATTCAGATTAAAAGCACCGACGTCAGTCCATGTGTGATTTTGATTGGCGGACCTCAGAGGCACTAAAGTGTGACGCTGCGTCCTGCGAGGACAGGCCTTTGATGACATTTCTAAGCTGCATGTTCGTATGGAAGATGCTGTATAAATAAAGCTGAGTGTGTTTAATGTGCAGACTTCTGACTGAACTCTTTCTCCTTCCTGTTAGTCCGGTGACGCTAACGGTGGCAAAGTGTTGGGATCCGAACCCGCGAAGCTGCTTCACGCTGCCGAGAAGTGAGTTAGCATCAACATCTGTAGGTCACACAGGAACAAGGTGTTAAACAAAGTAATCTAATTACATCATACATCCAAAACTCCACAGGCGAGCCGGTCCGTCCCATCGACCCCGCTGCCTGGGTGTCTCACACCGCCGCCATGACAGGCAGGCTCCTCCCACACTACGGTATGACACCCACCAGCCTCTGCAGCTTTCATCCACCATCATCTGTCCATCAGACGTTAATCTGCTGCTGTCCTCCAGGCGTGCACGAAGAAAACCATCTCACCATCCACAGCGACATGACGATGGTTGTCAAGGCGATGGCCAACCCGGAGTCTGGCCTGGAGGTGCGAGACAGGATGTGGCTGAAGATCACCATTCCCAACGCCTTCATCGGTAAGAAGCCCACCTCACATTTCAATCTAGATCCCATCTGGAAGCACAAGACCTTTAACCTTTAACATCCATCAGGTGACCCATCAGGGTTTGGGTTCATCTTACGCCCACTCCTTTTTAAAGAGTTTGGACCACCTCGTGGAAAAATGATGCCTTTGTTAGATAACATCTTCTAGTTTTTGGGAATTTTCCTTTTTAAAGTGTCTGGGTTCGGGGTCAGAGGTTAGGAAGCCCTTACTCCTGATCCGGCCCCTGGAGCTCTCTGTGATCCTCATGCGGATGATTGCTTCGACCGGGTTGGGGCTATTTGACTTCCTCAGAGGCGGTCGGAAAGGCTTTGTGACATCGTTGCTACGGCAGACAGTGCCCTGCAGCAAACTGCGAGGCGTATCTTAGTTACCGTCTCCTCCGCTGACTGGAAACCTCACGCGTCCAGTCAGAAAGGTCGATCGGAGCCGGCTGAGCTTCCTGATCCTTCCACAAAGTGGGATGTGTGCTTCCATCGTTTCCACTGTGAAGGACCTCCTACAGCTGCGTCCACACAGGAAGTGATTCGCAGCAACATGGTGACTGCAGAATGCAACTGAGGTCAAACAGCTACTGTCAAAAAACTGCTGTCATCACGAAGTGGGCGGGTCCCGAGATAAACTTTTATCAGCTTCACGGTGGGTGATTGGAGTGACAGCCAATGAGAGTCCAGAATAGACTTTATTATTGTAGGGGTGTTACCGTACTCACCTGGAGGCGACTGTTATTGTCATTTAGTGATATATAAATAAAATTCAATTGAATTGCCTGGTAGTAAACACACTGGAGGGTTACCTAGGCAACCGGAGCCTGGAATGTCTTGCCAGCTGCAAAGCGATGTGCGACGAGTGAATCGCTCCCCGTGCGGACGCAGCGTTCCCCCACGAAGAGGCTCGGTTTGATAAGCAGAGCAAGTGAGTGTTCCAGACTGAAGCCCGACTTCACCTGGAGCTGTTTGGTTCTTGTTTGGTTCCTCTGGCACTGATCGGTCAGTGTTCTGCTTCTCAGAAGTTCTTCGCAGACCAACAAAAGCAGCGCACCTTCGGAAACGCGACCCCGGCAGTGCTTGTGACGGCTCGACCACAGCGACAAGAGTCTTAAGGGCTCCTGTGCCGGGCCCTTATGGCTGAGAGCTGTGAGTCATCAGAGGAGGGGAAGTGGCTGATTACCTTTAACAGGTGCCCTAAGAAGATCTTAAAGGGCACGTATCATGCTTTTAAATCCTTCCTTTTCATATGTAAATCATTCACTTGTGGTCTGTATAAAGTAGAGCTGCAATGCTTCGGTCTGAATTCCTCGTTATTGGAGCTCCGCCCCTCTGTTACCCCTGTTCTGAGGCTCGTCTTAGAGCAGCTGGTTCTGGTGCGGTCTCTTTAAATGTGAATGAGACATTTCACGCCCCGCCCCCCTCCAGGTCGCAGAGCGTTCCACTCCACCCCATTCGGCCATTTTTGTAGTTTGATAGCAGCAACACGATTAGCTACCGGCAGAGAAACTTTTTATTCCCAAGTTTGTTAAAGATGTCAACAACGGAAGACTCGTCCATCCAGCCTCGTGTGTTCGAGTCTGACCCAGAGCAGGAGGATGAAGGTGACGAGAATTGTTAGCCGGAAGTCCGTGACCCTGTTTAGCAGCTCCACAGCAAATACTGTGACGTAACAGATAAGAAAACGTAACAGGGAACAGAGAAAACTGAACAGACTGAAAATTATGAGCCAAAAAGAATATAAAGATATGTACGCAGCACCGGGAGAGAATACATTTACATTTCCTGCACTGCTGCACACTCAAAGTACACAACAAATGTCCTGAATCAGTTCAGCCTGTAACGGCCTCCCTCCGTCCCTGCAGGTTCAGACGTGGTGGACTGGCTCCACCGTAACGTGGAGGGCTTCATCGACCGCCGTGAGGCTCGCAAGTACGCCGGCAACCTGCTGAAGGCCGGATTCATCCGGCACACCGTCAACAAGGTGACCTTCTCCGAGCAGTGCTACTACGTGTTTGGAGACCTCTGTGGAGGTGAGGACAGAAAGAATAAAAGCTTTTTTTAAATAGTAAGAACACGATTACTTTTTTAGATGCACTGATGAAGAATCTGTTCTTCCTCCTGTCCTCAGATATGGCTGTGATGTCTCTGATGGATCATGAAGGAGCCTCCAGTCGAGGGGGAGGATCTGACTGTGACCAGCTGACCTTCCCCTACCAGTACCCCATCCCTCACCCCTACAGCTCACCTCACCCCCTCCACCAGTTGCCGGCCTTTGGAGGAGAAGGAGGAGGAGGAGGAAGCCCACACAGTGACGGTAACAGACTTCCTGTCTGTCCTCATTTTCTCCTTGGGCACAGCTGATATCTGAAACTTTGGCAGGCAGAAGCATCAGTCATGGTTGAAACTTGACTTCTGCTTTTTTACAGAGACTTAGTAATAGCGCCACCGTGTGGCCACTTGCACACTGTTTGGACCCTGAGCTGTAGGTGAAATAATGTGATGAAATCTTTTTAGCAAAATATTGGTTGCTGCTCAAACAGGAATGAATGTTCACTTCCTGAAACAATGGGTGATGTCATGATGCTATCTCTGTGCTGTCTGAAGTGATGATGTCATCTTTTATTGTGACTTCACAGGAAGTTGTAGCAGCGGCTCGAACTGCAGTGACAATCAGAGGGAGAGCGGAGGAAGAGGAGGAGGGGGGAGCGAATTAAGAGCCTCCAAACAGGAAGTGAGTGCTTCTCCTGACAAGCAGCTGGAGGCGGAGCCTCTTAGTGACAGCAGTGTCCAGCGACCTCTGACCTCCTTTGAAGACCTCCTGCCACCATCTAGAGGTGAGCGCCGTGAGCTTTCATCAGTCCAGCCCGGAATCTCCGCCTCCCGGCAGTCCTTCCGCATGGCCATGGGAAACCCCAGCGACTTCTTTGTGGATGTCATGTGACCACATGGACCTGGAAACGTTTTTCATCATTAAAAACTGCCCACTTTGTAGTTTGAATGAAGAAATTTGAACTCATCTAGGAACGTTTGATCTTCATCTTATTGAGATTTTATTTATGAACCTCCACTGTGAAGCAGCACACCTGTATGACCTCACCTGGACCCCAGCTCCCAGCAGACACCTGTTCAGCCCACTCATCCAGCTCAGAATCCTCCTTTGTTTCCTTTTTTACATCATTTGTTTGGAGAAGGTTGAAGATTACAGAACAGATCAAAGATAAAGCAGGTAATCTTCTGCTCTTTAAAGTGGAGCTCCAGGCCCCCACAGGTCAAAGGTTAAAACCAAACTCAGTGAAAATGAGGTGTAAAAATGTTTTATATTTCCTGTAAATGTGTGTGAGACCGACCTGTTTACATGAGGGGGAGGCGGCTATCAGACTGCCACTTCTGGAAGTCTGCATCACGCTGCTGGAAGCCCTCGGTGTCCAGCAGCGTGACGTTCTTACTGATCTGTCGATGGAGAAGGTTCCGTTTGGCTCTGATGGAGAACATCACACACAAGCGTCTCCATGTTAGACGGAAGGACGTCGAGCTTTCGTCTCCGATGTCCTGATGGAGGTTGGAAATGTGTGCTGGGTCTGTCTGTGTCCTGGACAGGAGGTCACACTGAATGGAGAAGAACGCTTAGGCCAGCATGAGAACCAGCCCAGAACCAGAGCCAGGTTCTGATCGGTGGAGAACATCGGTGAGCCAAAACATGGAGGATCAGCGGAAACCAACCAAAACAGCTCCTGTGGTCCCGGTGGGTCCAGTTTTACCTTTCTTCTGCCAGCACGGTGCTGGTGTGGTCCTCCACAGATCTGAGAAACGAGTGTCATGTTTTGAAAATCGTGATGGGCAGAGTCTGTGGACTGCACCTGCCAATCACTGGTGAACTTGTTGCAGACAGTGGTTCCAGATGTGGGTCCAGCAGATGTGGGGAGCTGGTGCCGGCTTTTGGCACCTGTGTTGGTGCTCGGACACCGTGACTGTGTGGGTGGACAGAGGGGAGTTTGTCAGGTGTGAGTGGAGCTCCTCCTCTCAGTCTGCATATTTAATCCAGCTCAGATCAGTTTAGACAGAATAACCTGGCCCGGCCCGTAAACTCTTCGCTACTCTGTCTCCAACCTCAAACCTGCAAAGCAGAAAAACAATAAAAGCCATCAAAGGAACAGTTGGTGTTGAGTTGCTTTTGTGCAGTTTTAAAATGAGCAGTGACTCTGACAGAGAGGACGCCTCGACCACAGACGTGAACAGGATGGAGGTAAGCCTGGCTTTAGGTCTTCACACTGCTGTAGAAGCAGCTGGACAGAGTTACAGGCTTTCTTTGAGCTTGGGGGCGATACTGAGCATCAGATGCTTCATTCATTCATTCTGGAGGATCTTTATGCACACATCTCCTGTTTTTGCATCAGTTGAGAGCTAAAGATGTCTGGAATGTAATGCAGTGAGGGTCTCAGATGTTCTGCACTTTTCTCCTTTAGTATCGTCCCTGCTGAGTAAAAACACAGATGTGGTTTCTCCTGCTGTCCTCTGTGAGTCTGCACACACTTCAGGCTGGTGTGTTTCTTTTCTTTGTGGGCGTAACTTGATTCTGTTCACATCAGTGAGGTCACTAATTTATAATGCAGCCGACCACAGTGCAAAGAAAGAGCACAGAGACCACACAGGCCGGCGGGTTTGGAGCGAGCCACACCTCAACATAATTAACCCAGGTGAAGATGATTGGAACAACCACAGAGCAGGAAGTAAAGTACTTTCAAAGTAAAACAGGAAATTACCAAAAAAAAAACAAACTATGACAATAAAGTGGTTATCAGAAATGAGGAAACAGAGACACAAACGCATCAGTGTTACTCCTCCTACAGATAACAGACAGCATCACACGAGACCACAAAACTAAACTTATCAGTAGAAACCAAAAGGAAAAAGTAAAGTCCTCTCTGGACTTCAGTCAGGCCCTGCATTCAATTCTATTTTATTTATATAGCGCCAAATCACAACAGTCGCCTTAAGCTGCTTTATATTGTAGGTAAAGACCCTACAATACAGAGAAACCCAACAATGAAAACAACCCCCTATGAGCAAGAACTTGGTGACAGTGGGAAGGAAAAACTCCCTTTTAACAGGAAGAAACCTCCAGCAGAACCAGGAATAGGGAGGGGCAGTCATCTGCTGCGACCGGTTGGGGCTGAGGGGAGAGAGAGAGGACAACAGACACACTGTGGAAGAGAACCAGAGAGGGTTAGGGTTAATGCAGAGTGGGGGTATAAACAGAGTGAAAGAGGTGAATGAAAAGAAACAGTGCATCATGGGAACCCCCCAGCAGCCTAGGCCTATA
>JAVDPK010000449.1:11221-24862 GCA_034780415.1 Cichlasoma orientale | reverse complement strand
TTGGGTGTCACCCCCCCCCCCCCCCCCCCGTTCACATTCACAAAGACAGCAACACATTTTTCTCTGAAATGAAAAGAAGACAGATTTCTTGCTGTGGCACAGGAAGGTCACATTCTGGAAGAAGAACCTTTAGGTGTCAGAGATGCAGTTAACAATAAATGGCTTAATGTGAGAGAACACGAGTGAATGTAATCGTTTGATGATGTCATCTTTACTGTGGACACCAGAGGGCGCTGTCACTTTAACACGACCTGTGGGTCAGCCCAGCAGCCCCAGTTTAACAGGCTAAGAGTGATTTGGGGTGCTTTATTTCTGCTGGTTTAACATGGGGACGGACTCACTGGAGCCTCTGCTGGACTCCAGAGGAACTGCAGCTTCAGGTTCAGTTTGACTCATCCTGAGGACACAAACTGACACCTGAAGCTGCCCCGGTTTCTCCTCAGCTCCTCTCAGCAGTGCTCATAATTCAGCTCTCTTTAAACTGACAAACCTGTTGGTTCCCTCGGCTGATGGCTGAGACGTCCAGTTTGACCTGCGGGACGTTTTTTGGTCGCTCCCGGTCACCATGGCAGCGAGCAGCCTGTAAAAACAGACGGCGAATCGTTTCTTTTCATAGACCCGAAAAAATACAAGAAAAGAACAAGACGAAGGGGCTGTTTGTGAGGTGTGGGAACCTGCTGACGAGTGTGTGTTTATACAGTCTGTGTGTGTGTGTGTGTGTGTGTGTGTGTGTGTGTGTGTGGATGGACAGATGAATGGACAGAAGTGTAATTAAATCGTCATCCTTCAGCTCCGGCTGAAAGTCTGTCTCCTCCTCCGTCTCTGTGAGTGACATGCCGTCAGAAGCCTGGCGCTCCGGGCCTCCGGGTCAGCTGGATCCCTGCCAGGAGGCCCCCGAGGCCCCCGGGAACTGTGCCAGAAACACTGAGGCATGATGGGATACCCAGCAGGTGCTACCTGAAGAGGAAGCTGAAACTCCTGGAGCTCTGCAGGCCTGTCGGAGAGCATTTAAAAAGGTTGATGGAAAATAGTTTCAGTGTTTGCTCCTTTTTCCATCTTCAAAGGTTTAATGTTTCCATCTGTATTTACTCAGAGCGATAAAGTAAAACCCGTGCTGACTCCTCCCACTCGGCCCGCTCGGCCCGCTCTGGCAGGGCGTGACAGGTGGGTCCTACGCAGAAGCTCACCCGTTGGCACTCTTCACATCCACACGCTCAGCACACTGCTGGCACAGCTCCACATTTCTCTGAGCTTCGTTTAATGAAATTAACTTGGGTTATGTGTGTGGTCTCCCTGCTTTGTCTGAGCTTTGACCCTGTTAGTCAAAAACACAGACACCAACTCTTCTGTGCGTCTCCAAACGCCTTTCAGCTGCTTCCTGTTCCTAAAAGTCCGCCCGAGGCTGCGGCCTCGGTGTAAAGAAGGTCCACCGTTCACGCTGCAGACTGCTGGAGCGTGACCAGTGTGAGGGTATAAAGCTCTGAGTTCACAGCAGCCTCGGTCATTCTGAACCAACAGAATCAGACTGAGGCTTAGTGAGAAGGTCCGTCCTCAGCGAGGAGACCGTGAGCATGTCCTGTAGGCAGCCGTGCAGATTTATTTACTGATGTCATGGTTTCCTTATCAGAAAGCTGTGAGGATGCATATTTGTTCATGTCCTGTTCGCTGTACAAACCTGAATACAAGGAGAACAAAGATGGCTGCTGCCTTCACTCAGAAGTGTTGTTACGGGCGGCTCGTCTTCAACGCGTTCTCCCGCCTGCAGTTACTCCTTCAGTTTGGTTCTGTTTGTTTGACCCTAAAGAGGAGGTACACTAAAATCCTGCCTAATCCCCCCCCCCCACCCCCCAACCTCCCAATGAACGCCACCTTAACATGATGGAGGGGTTTATGTCCCTTTGAGATCCTGGAGGCACCTGCTGAGGGAAATAGGTCCAACGAGAGGGGCCAAACCTAAATGGATCTGCGGCACCTGACCCCGAAAACTAAACAAGTGGCATCTCCTGGAGTGAGACCTGGGAGTGGACTAATCAGCCAAACCAGCAACATGGATCTGCTGCTCTGTGGACCCACCGCCCTCAGGGACACGGGGCTCAGGTACTGTGTAATCCTTGTTTTATGGTACTGTGGTTATGTAGGTATTTGCCTACTCAGAGGCTTTTTCAGGATCCTCAAGCATGCCCCGGTGCAGTCCTCAGATCCAACATCACACAGCTCATAGACCGTGCGCAGGACGATTGCTGATTGGTTGACAGTTGCGTCAGAAAAGGGAAGGTAGCAACGTACTTCTCCTGTTCTGGAGTTCACCAGGAATAAGAAAGATAAAAACACTGCCCCCATCTGGCAGCTGATGCCCTCTGCAGGCAGGCGGTGTTGGAGAAGCAAGCAGGGGCTCACCTCCACCCATCATAACCAAACTCCTGGAGAAGGCCTAACCTCTCTCCTGGCCATGATGAAAGGTGCCAGGCAGGTGTGGGGGGAGTCTTTCTGAAGAATGAGACGGCCACCTTCGAGTCACAGAAGGTAAGGTAAGGTAAGCAGTTCAGCATTCTCGGCCTTCTTGGAGGCTTCAGGTGGGATCCTGGAAAGGGTTCTGCCTCGGGACTCTGAGGTTCTCCTGGGAGATTCCAACACTCACGAGCCAATGATAAAGACACCTGGAGCGGGTGATGAAGAGGAGTAGCCAGCCTGATCTAAACCACAGACACGGCTTTGCTGCGTGGTTTGTCCATAAGAAACAGCGTCGTAGCGAGTGTGGCTCGCTCAGTTCACCTGGTGCCACAGCACCTTAGCCTGAAGGATGATGTTGCTTTTGTATGTTTCACTCTCTTCCACAGTGTGTCTTTTGTCCTCCCTCCCCTCAGCCCCAACCGGTCACAGCAGATAACTGCCCCTCCCTGAGCCTGGTTCTGCTGGAGGTTTCTTCCTGTTAAAAGGGAGTTTTTCCTTCCCACCGTCGCCAAGTGCTTGGTCCTTTTGACTGTTGGTTTTTCTCTGTAATTATTGTAGCTCTTCTTTGGGAGCCGAGCCTAAAGAGCCGGCTCTCTGAAAAGAGCCGAACTTCCCATCACTAGCTCCTTTACACCTCTTTTTGGAGGTTGTCTGAGCAGAACTCACCGGAGAGATGATATATCTCACCTAGCTTATGAGGCCATTACGCTCGCTGTTCCCGCCCTTTTGAATATGACAAAAGTGATGTCACACCTGCTGGAGCAAGTCGTTTGGCTGGTCGGGCACCTCTAGATTTATTTAATCTCACGTGTTTCACTGTTGCTGCAAACATGCCGTACAGGAAGCTGAAATGGATGTGTGATGATGGTAAATGGACTGGTTCTTATTTTTATAAGCTTATACTCTAGCTGAACGCTCAGAATGCTTTATACAACACGTTTGCATTTACCCATTCACACTCCGACAGTTGCGTCGCAGAGCAACTTGGGGTTTAGTATCTTGCCCAAGGTTACTTTGGCGTGCAGACTGGAGCAGCCAGGACTTGAACCACCAACCTTCCAATTAGTAGAGGACCTGCTCTACCTCCTGAGCCACAGCTCTCACCTGGTGGTGGTACCTGCATCCGTGTGATGATGGTACCTGCATCAGGACCCATTTCCTGACCTAGAGAACGTGGTTTATGAGCAGCTCTTTAAAAAATCTGGAAAATATGAATCCTGCAGACTGAAGTCAGCCTGATTCATTCATGCCGTCGTACTGAAGAAACGATGATGATGATGATGATGATGAGACATTCAGTGTTGAATGAGTAAATCGTAATCACGGCTCTTCTCTGTGTTTGACCTTCATCTTCCTCAGGAGACCACTGACTTTCTCACAAAGTGCCTCTCAGATAAGTTTTGGTTTCAGGTTTCTGTCAACGTATCGATCGATTCTCGCTCTGCCAGCACACAGAGAGTCAGCGTGAGGTCAGAGCATTGTTGCAGTGCATGATGGGAGTCTGCCAGGCCGCTCAGCTGCCAACATTCAAACCTCATTCAGCTCACAATGCAGCGTTAATGAGCTGCTTAACATGCACCATATGATGAGCTCCTCTAAAGATGCCTCTGCAGGCAGTTTGTCAGAGTGAAGGTGACCGTGAGCTGGACGGAGACGGCAAGTGTGGGCGGAGAGATAAACAAGACAACAATGCACCCAATACAAACCATGGGGGGGGGGGGGGGGGTCCGTGTCACTGAGGAGGCTGGGAGTAGTGATTAATTTATCCCTCCCAGATTAATTTAGGCAATAAAACCTCCAGAATAAATCCATCAGCAGGGCTTTGTCTTTCTGTTGTTTCAGCCACATTAATCAGTACTTTAATATTAATGACTCTGGGTAATGTCAATGAGGTCACGACCACAGGTTTTCATCCAAAATCACAGAAGAATCTACTGAGTTTAAGCAGGAAATGCTCCAAAGAAAATGTGACTAAATGTTTCCATCTGCTGCAGTGTGACTAAGAAGCTAACTGGGATGCTGCTCACAGCTCACCTTTAAACTGAAAATCACATTTTGTGAATGCAGACACGTTAAATCCATGCAAACGATGGCATGAAGCCAGCAAACAAAACCAGTGCATCAGCCCAAAGTGGAAGAAACCTTAGAGGACCAGTGATGGAGCCGTGAGGAACTCCACTCATCATTGTGTTTATCACAAGATTCTCTTCTGAAGTAGAAAACCAAATCTCTGAGGTCGTCCCTGCCCAGCTGCTGCTTCTAGTCTTTCAGATGGAGCTGATCTGCTGCAACATTTTAGTCTTCGAGGAGCTGTGCCAGTGTTTTGTGCACTTTTAAAATTTTCAGAGTGTTAAGGACTCTGTGTGTGTGTGTGTGTATGTGTGTGTGTGTGTGTTGGGGGTCTTGTTCAGTGGTTTCAGGAAGTTTGGGTGTTTTCAGTGTTTAGATGCACGTTCGGTGCTGTTTTGGTCGTTTTTGTGGCTGTTGCGTGTTTTCAGGATGTTTTTGTGGGGTGTTTTTGGAGGAAGGCGGGGTTCTGGGATTTTTCAGGTTTTTCGGGGATTTATTTTTCAGGATTTGGGGGATTTTGGTGTTTTCGGTGTTTCTCAGATGTTTGTGGGCAGCGTGTCTCTCTCTCTGTTCTCCAGCAGAATCTGACAGGAAGCTGTCTGCGGACTGTTTGGACAGATGTTTTGAGCACAGACAGACAACCGCTGCACATCTGGACTGCTGCTGCTGGGAAAACACTTTGAGGGGGCCCTACCTGCAGTCTGGAGCCCCGAGGCGGCCCTGAGGCCCCGGGAGGGAACAACGGGACCAGGTCTGGGCTTGTTTTCGTGCTGGTCTCAGATTCAGGCTGCAGAGAATGAAAGTTTTTATTAATAGAAATCCAACAGAACGTTTTAATGTCACCAAGAATCAAGCCACATGCTTCCGGGGGGACAGGGTTAAACTCCACTCTCTGTGTAAATGGACACCCTCTCGCTCACCTGACCCCGCCCCTCCGGACCAGCCCCGCTGCAGCAGCGAGCGGACAGTCCGGGAAGTTCAGTCAGTTTGTTCCCGAGTGGAGCGCGATCCTCCCGCGGGTCCCGGACCACACTGAGCGCGCGCACGGAGCGTATCGGGCCGGTTCGGGTCTCCCGGGGTCCCGGTCTTTCCCTGCTTTTGGGTTTTCTGCCGGAATTCGGACTCGCGACGACTTTCAGGTCCACGAAGGTTCCGAGGAAGCCTGAAGCCTCCGTGCGTAATTCCGCGCGCCTGGAAACCTCTTTCTGTGGAATGACGCACGCGCTCAGGGATCGATTGTTTCACTGATTGATTGACGGGCACGCGGTTCGAGACTCATCATGGACCCCGTTCAGCTGCTGGTGATGATGATGATGGTGGTGGTGATGAAGGTGAGCGGAGCCGCCGTGAGGCCGCAGGTCAGTGTCCCGCTTTGATCCCTTCACACTCAGTTTATGGGTCCAGGTTGATTTTCAGGGCAAAACGCAGATTTCCTGCCGAGGAAACGCAGGATTTGGGTTTTTGGAGAGAACAAAGAAAGTCTGGAATCAGATTGAGGTCAAAAACATGAGATGAACAAATCCTCCTCCTCCTCCTCCTCCTCCTCCTCATGACAGTCAAACACGGGGTTTATTGTATTTACTCTGACAAACTTCAAATGAAATGATTTATTGAAAGAGGAGGAAAATAAAATGAGTTATTAGGTCGTGTTTTTTTTTAAATGTAAATTTCTGACCTGAGATCAGATTCGATGCTTTTCTTTGTCTCTGATGATGAAATTACAGTAAACTGAAACCAAATGCAGATGTTTGGAGTCGTTAATAATCCTCATGATGTTTTTCCTTTATTGGCTCTCAGCTGAGGGCCCCCCAGCCTCATCACGGACCCCTGAAGGTCGGACCCGGAGTGAAACCTCAGAGGTCAACACTCTGACGTCCTCCTCCATACTCAGCACACTAAAAACTTCCAAACATCAGTTTCCATCTTTTTCTCCTCATTGATAGTGAAACGGGGGGGGGGGGGGTATGAAGCTGAAAAGCTTGAACTGTGAAGCAGCAGAAACGCTTTCCTTCTTGCTCAGTTACATCCTGAGTTATGTCCTCGGTTATGTCCTCGGTTATGTCCTCAGCTCTTCCTGGGGTGCTCCGGCTCATTGGTGGGTGAGGTCAGCACGGCCTGCAGGTCACTCAGCATTATCATGGTTCCCTTCATTTGACCCAGGAGATGAGCCCGCTATCAGACGTAGGTAAAAAAAAAGGACCTTTCATCTGCTCTCACCTGTTCTGAGCAGACACCTGTCCCACATTCTGAGCCTCAACGTGTACCCAGAATGCACTTTGTGAAAGATCAGAAACAGATCAAACATCCAGGTACCAGCGCTGGTTTCTGACATCAAACTGCTGCAGCTGAGTGTGATCATGGATCATCACACTGATGCTCACAGGTGTGGCCCTCAGACCGTGACCCTGCAGTGGGCGTCAGGCTGATCTGGTAGCAGCTGAAATGTGTTTTACACCCCTGAAAGTTTGATTTGGAGATTTGCTGGAAGGTTTGGGGTTTAAAGATGCTGGAAAACAAATGAAAAAGCTCCAAATTTTAACTGTGAAATGATTCCTAGTCTGAAGGTAAAAGGTTGCGTGGCCTTGCTGGAGTTGGGGAGGAGCCTGGCTGATATTATCTATTTGCTGATCAGCATTTATAACAGCCAGCAAATGAAAAAGAGGAGAAACACCCTCCACGTTATGAGTGTTGATGTTACATAGTCTGTCCACCAGGGGGCAGAATGCAGCTCGACACAGAAAATGTTGGGCGACCTGTTGATGTTTCGTGAATATCGATATCGGCCTGAAAGGTCCCACCAGGCTGTGGTGTGGTGGAGCTGCTGGTGCTGGGTGATCCTGGCTGGAGGGCTTGGATGTTGGCGCTCTCTCTGGTGGTTTGAGGTGTGTGAGGAAGTGATCTAGTTTCTGGCTGTCGGCACGATTTGGAGCTTCTGATCCAAGCTCCTCATTTCACATGGAAACAGACTGTAGATGCTGGTGTCCACACAGCAGGGGGCGCTGTCTATCATGTGTGACGTCTGGGCCGTTTGAGTGAAATGTGTGAGAGTTTTGTTCTGATGGATGTGGAGGATCAGAGGATAGGTTCACTGCACAGTTCACATGTGGGTGACAGAAATGTGGGGAGGGGGCATCAAAGCAGCTCCACATGAAAGAGACAAAGAAGGAAGTGTTTCACATCTGTGTGGAATCACATCTGTCCTCGGATCCGTGCACACGTGGGCCTGTGTGAGGAAAGTGCTGCAGTACTTTTCTGTTTGCAGCACTTTGAACATTTTCTGCCGCTGCAGCTTCACATTCAAAGCTGCTGAGACACAAGCTGACCTTCATCCTGAAACAGTCACAGGAAATTAAATGTATCAGACAGGTCAGCACTTCCCACTGCTGTCGGGCCAGAATGCGTCTGCAGAGCGAAGCGTGCTGGGTGGAGGATCAGCCTGAGCAGCTGCAGCTGCTCTCCCTGAGCTCTGCTGTCTGTTAGTGCTGAAGTCAGAAAATCAGTTTCCTGGCCTCAATAATTAAACCCCAATCATTCTTGTGACCCGTGACTCCCCAGAAACTACAGGTGGCGCCAAATCATCGACATCAGATAACCTCCAGATCGATACTAAAGTTCCCGCTCGCACCAAAACGCTGCCGATAACGACTGTGAGCATCTGAGGATGAGAGGGCGGCTGCTAATTTATCAGCTGGTTATCAGCTGTATCCATCACACACAGATACCTGCTGATCAGGAACAGCCAATCAAAATCCCAGAATCTCACTCAGCAAACAGTCCGTTAGTCCAATGAAGCCACAGCAGCCATCTCATTGGTCAGATAAATAAAAAGGCTCCAACAGCACAAACACGGTCCAGAGGTCCAGTTCAGGGACTCCAATTAGCTGAGGTGAAGCTAGCAGACAGCTAGCAGCTACAGCCACCTGTGTCACCATCCACCTTTCAGTTAGCGAGGCCACGCCCCTAATAATGCAACTTTTAAACATGTGATCTCTGGAGTTTGAAAAAAAAGTGAATGGACTTCTTTAAGTTTCTTGAAGATGTTTCATCTTCAGTTAACTGAAGAAGCCTTTCAGATGAAGCTTAAAGAAGTCCAGTCGCCTTTTCAAGCTCCAGAGACTAAAATGACCTGGAGAACCTACACAGAGATATTTAAACAGGTGAGTTACAGAAACATCCCTCCCCTCCCCCCCACTGTTATGAAGGGGGAATTATCCACAGAGACCAGAGCAGAGTTTGTGTATCTGGCTGTAAACATGCTTATTTCTGCTGGAAAGTTTTAACACGGGGACTGACTCACTGTGGCGCCTCTGCTGGACGGCAGAGGAACTGCAGGTTTTGGTGCGCTGCATTGGCTTTATGTTTTTACCCCCCCCCCCCCCCCCGAGACTGATGGATGGTTCAAACACATTGTTTCATTCATTTAAAAAACAGCAGCACCTGGTGGAAGTTAGAAGAACTTTTTTTTTTCAGCTTTTAAGGAAGCTGATTGGTTAATGTTTCTGCTGTTTTTCAGACATCCAGCTGCAGCAGAGTGAAGGAGACGTTCAGTGACAGAGGACCAAGAGCCAAACGCTATGCCATCAACCCTCTGGGACACAAGTGGACCCACCACAACATCACGTACAGGTAGAGAAATGACTGCTTTACCCAGTTTGAGTGCAGACTCATGAACTCATCAGACGATCTGCTGTCAGGAGGTCAGGAGTTTAAAAAAGGCTTTTTCTAAGATCTAGCAATAATGAAACTGAGGTCAGAGGAAACAAGATAATTTACTGTGTAAATTTATGATTTAATTTCTTCAGCAGCTTGAATGAGTTTTGGAGTTCCTCAGGGATCATTCTGGGTCTTTTTCTTATTTTGCTGTTTGGTCAAAATTCAGATGGCAGACATCTCTGCCATGTACAGAAAGGGCTCATATTAAAGTACATTCTTTATGTAAAATCATCAGTAATGGTGGTAAAGATTTAGAGAGTCATTGTGTAAGCCTGAAGTTCATGCTGGAAACCACAAGTTTATCTTTATCTTTATTTTATCTTTAAAGTGTTTAAGTTACTAATCAGGACCTGCTGGCTGCTTGGGATCATAAATCAGATTGTCATCTACATATAAATTGATATTTAGGGTTAGGGTGCCTGAACAATTACAGTTACCCTCATACAGAGCCCTGTGGTACACCCGCTTTACATGAGCTGAAAGTAAAGAGACACCGAGCAGAATATAAGCATAAAACAGAGAATAATCTGTGATCTAACTGATAAACTCCTCCTCCTCTTCCTCATCATCATCATCATCATCAGCAGCAGCAGCAGCAGCAGCAGCAGCAGCAGCCGCAGCCTCAGTTCAAAGTCTGAAGCAATCTTGCCACTCAGGAACCATCTTGGTAACTCCAGGCAGTTTTATTTGGGCAGTTATTTTGAATCTGGCTCCTCCCTCATGCAGGTTAAGGTTGCAGTGAGCCAGTGGTTCTTAAACTGTAGGGTGGGGCATGGAGTTTTTGCAGGTGGAGCCTGGGTGACTGGAGGAGATATAAACTGAAACTAAATTGGGAGGAGATGTCATCTTTCTGACCTTTATTTCACTGAATTCACACTTGGATCCTTTTTAATTGTTAATGACTGACTGAAAATGGGATGTAAACGAGAAGCCAGAACTTTTCTGCAGTAACCCAAGAAAAACAATAACAGGTGAAAACGTTGCAGCAACATGATTGGCTCGTATGTTTCCTGATTCGCTGCAGGTTTTACTGTACCTACCTCACTGAATTCCCTCCTATTGTTTTTTTTTTTTGTTTCTTACATCTGAGATCAGAGGGGGTGGAGCATCATGCCTCCCCTCTGAGGACCAATCAGAGTCCAGTTACCTGTCTGCCTCTTGTCTTCCATCCCAGGATCATCAAGTTCCCCAACACCCTGAACGTGGAGGATACCAGGAAGGCCATCAGCATCGCCTTCACCAAGTGGAGTGACGTGTCTCCGCTGACCTTCACCGAGATTACCGATGGCAACGCCACCGCCGACATCACCATCGGTAGTACTGAACTTTTACCATCTGCTGTTGACCCATTCAGGGGTAGGGTTAGAAACTTCATTTGAATTGCTGCATCCTGACACACTTTCTTTCCTCATTATGATTATTTTAAATCACAAAGGTTTGTGATGCTGTACAGCAGATTAATGGGACAGGAGTGCAGATTTGGGATTAAATAATCCTCTGACAGCAGTTATTGTTTCTGCTGCTGCACAGAAACAATAACTGCTGACAGTTAATTAGACAAACTTTATTTTCCAAATTGTAAACAAATGTGTTTAAAAACAGCTCTTCTGTTGCTGCCACCGTATAACTCGGTTTAAAGCAATAACATGAACTGTCCATCAAAGTGACCAATCACATTAGGCTCCACCCAAACAATCAAAAGTCAGTTGATTGGAGGAGCAGGATTCAGAGAGTTCACATGAGAGCGTGAAACTGCAGCAGTGCGCAGACGCTCGGTGCTTCTTTGTCTGTGTGGCTGCTGAGTGAATGAATACCTGCACTCACTAAATTAAAGTATTTGCTCCTATTATGTTATTTTCCACATGTGACTTTTGACATAAATGAACTTCCATATGGCCAAAAATCTGTAAAAGACCTGAAAACACTGATAAAGCTGTGATGCTCCTTTCACGAGGCTCCTGCCTCAGACGGAAATGGGGGTAAGTCCACAGAAGAGCAGAGTAAACTCTGCCCCCTGCTGGTCAAAGCTTCAGTTTTGCTGAAGGTAAAAAAAAACTTTAAGAAGAGGAAATAAGAGCCTGACAGCTGGTTTATGTTGTGGGATGTGGATCACATGGTCTTCGTCCAGAGTGGATGTTGGTGAGCTTTTGTGAACATTTCTGCAGAAAAAAACAGGATTCGAGGACCTTTGTTTCTGCTGGATCAGCCGCTGCAGATTTATTCCTGTGTGAATTTGGGACCGGTGGTTGATCAGGGGTTCTGTTTCCTGTTTCCAGGTTTCTATACCTTTAACCACACCGACTGCTGGTGGTCTCCTCTCCATCCGTGCTTCGATGGGCTGAACGGCGAGCTGGCGCACGCCTTCCTGCCGCCACGAGGAGAAATTCACTTCGACAACCACGAGTTCTGGATCCTCGGCAAGTCCAGGTTCAGCTGGAAACAAGGTGAGAACCCTTTGCAGTTACAGCTGCATGAAAAAGCACAGACCTGCTGTGACCAGGTGACCACCTGCAGCTGTTACCAGGTGATCACCTGCAGCTGTGACCAGGTGACCACCAGCAGCTGTTACCAGGTGATCACCTGCAGCTGTGACCAGGTGACCACATGCAGCTGTGACCAGGTGACCACATGCAGCTGTGACCAGGTGACCACCAGCAGCTGTTTCAGCATTTTTCTTGGACAAAAATCAGTAAACGTGTCAGAGCCTGAAGTTTAAGGTGCTTCAGTGTTTAAGAGTTTGTAAGTTTTTCTTTGTCTGAATTTGTCTCATGACAGAAAATCACTGCAGTTTGACGCACACACACTTCTTCATATTTTAAACAGCAGTTCTTCTTCTTCTGCTGCTGCTTCTTTAAAAAGCTTCAATTATATCTTCTATAAACAAACAACAACAAACACCTGAAACATTAAAACGTGTTAAAATATGAATGACAGGGCAGTTTTCTGTCCTCAGCTCACACCTGCTGCACAACCTGCAGGTGCTTCAGGAAAACAGCTGCAGTCTCACACTGACACCCCTTCACCACTAACTTTAATGCACAGGTGTGTATAGTATTTATACTGTGTTTCTTACAGTACTGAGGTTAGGGTTAGACAAAACACACCTGTCAGTCACATGTTCCAATACTTTTGCTCACAGGGAAAAGGGGTGGGTTCAGACCAAAGGTGCTATCTCCTGAACTGTGGATCTGATCCAGATGTTTCCAGCCTGCAGCAGAAATAAAGGGACTGGCCTCACGGCTCCAGTACTTTAGGAGGGGAGTGTTGGTAGTATTAATGTTAGCTGCTACTGTTGCTGTAACAGCAGATCCTGCAAAGGATCAGTAAAGATCTATTCTGTTCTATTCTTGAACCAGCATAAACCTGTGCTTTAGAGACAAAGGACTGAACCTCACAGGGATCATTCTGACCAGCTCCATATCAGTTCAGCCTCTGTCTGAAACAAGCTGTTTTAGCTCCTCCTACTTTAAGCCCACTTTCCTCTGATTGGCCAGCTTCTGGAAGCCTGCTGAGGGGCAGCAGTCAGAGCTTGGTGGGCGTGGTGTGTCTGTAGGAGGCTGTTTAAAGGAACCCAGACTGTCCTATATGTTTATCTGCCAGTGTGAGAGTTTGAACTGGATAATTTAAAGATAGGAAGTTCACATGTGGAAAGAAAGAAAGTTATTGAAAAAAATTACATTATTACCAACCTGCTGCCAGCAGGAGTTACAGCAGGTTGATGTTAGGATGTTAGCAGCCCTGTGGTCCCGAGGTTTCCGACTGGCTGAGGCTCTTTCCGTCCTGTGAGGATGTTGGAGCCTCTGACTGTTTTGTGATCCCTCCTGCAGGAGTCTGGCTGAACGATCTGGTCCAAGTGGCGGCTCACGAGATCGGCCACGCTCTGGGCTTGTGGCACTCCAGAGACCCGCAGGCTCTGATGCATCCCAACGCCACCTACACGGGACAGAGGAACATCGCCCAGGATGATATCTGGGGCATCCAGAGACTCTACGGTAATGTTCAAAGAGGAGAACAGAGCCTTAGTGCCAGGGGAGCCCAGACAGCCGGTCTGGTCCATCAGGGTCATTGCTGGCCTGTAGGTCACTCAGAGCTTGCTGCTTTGCTGGCACTTTGTGTTTCACTGCATGTGTCACAGTGTCTTCACAGGTAAGGGGGAGGTAAGGTCACAGCAGGGCAACTCTGACACCTGTGAAGGCCCCATTAATGCTGAACCATGTCTCCAGGTTTAGGAGCAACATCTGCAGCAGCATCTGTTTCACTGAAGCTCTTTGCAGGAACTGAATACAGTCTAGCCCAGGGATGGACAAATGTTTTGGCTCTGGGGCAACACTGACTTTTTGAAATTTGACAGACGGGCCGGGCCAGCACCAGATGCATACATATCAAACATAAACATAAAAAAGGCAT
>JAVDPK010000448.1:1447281-1458037 GCA_034780415.1 Cichlasoma orientale | reverse complement strand
TGAAGGCTCTGCCTCCCATTCTACTCTTAAGTATCCTAGGAACCACAAGTAATCCAGCAGTCTGAGAGCGAAGTGCTGTATCTGGTGTGATATTCAGTCTTAGCTCATCACAGGCCAATTTCCAACCTTCCTTTTATCTAAGAAATTTTTGAAAGAGTAGTTGTAAAACAGCTAACTAGTCATAGGCAGAGGAATGGTTTATTTGAAGAGTTTCAGTCAGGACTGAGAGTTCGTCACAGAACAGAAACATTAGTGAAGGTTACAAATGTTACTTTTAAGATAAACTTGTCTAAAGCTTGTTCTAGACCATTTGAATGGTGTCTCCAACATTTTTGGCTTAAGGATCTGGAATTTATGAAATATATTGGGGATCAAATTGATTACTATGTTCAATATAATACTAATGAGACATCAGCCAGTACACGCTGGGAGGCTTTTAAAGCTTATCTTTGGGGCCAAATGATTTGTTTCACTAGTTCTAAAATTTGGAGGTTGGAGATGGATAGTTTGGGAAAAAAAAGAACTTAATAAATTTAGAACCAGATACAATGTTATGTCATTAAATAAAGCAAATAAAAGCTTGTTGAGATTAAAACAATCCTATTATGAGCAAGGAGAAAAAGCTAGTAAACCTTTAGCTTGGCGTATTAAACAGGCAGAAGCAGATAGGACAATCAATGCAATTAAGGTTGATGGCGGCTCAGAGTCAAACGACCCACGGGATATTAACGCAATTTTTTGGATTTTTATCAAAATTTATACCAGTCAGATTATACAGATGTGGCTTTATCTAAGCAGAAAGAACTTTTGGATTCCCTAACTTTTGTACTTTTGCAGGAGGGAGATATGGATTCCCTGGAATCTGATTTAACTGTGGAGGAACTTTCTGTCGCTATAGCCAGCATGAAGGGGGGTAAGACTCTAGGACCGAATAAAATTCCTATTGAGATTTACAAAACTTTTAAGGATAAACTAATTTCTCCCATGCTTGAAATGTTTTGTGAGTCATTGGTCAGAGGTTATCTTCCCTCTTCTTTGAATATGGCAACAATTGTTCTTCTATTGAAACCAGGAAAACCAGCATCCTCGTGTGGTTTGTATAGACCTATTTCACTTCTTAATAATGACATTAAGATTCTGTATAAATTATTGGCAAAGCGATTAGAAGTGCTGGTGCATTTGGATCAAAATGGTTTTGTTTGTGGAAGACAAGGTTTAACATTCACAGGGTTCTGAATGTAATCTTCGAGAAGGCTGGATGTAAAGATACTGCCATTTTGTCCTTAGATGCCGAAAAGGCTTTTGACAGGGTGGAATGGCATTATTTGTTTGAGGTGCTAGTACGATTTGGTATAAAAGGAAATTTTTTGAGTTGGATTAAACTTCTGTATGCAGAGCCACAGGAAGTAATTTTGACTAACGGCTTGATTTCTCAGCCTTTTTACCTACATCGAGGAACAAGGCGAGGTTGTCCCTTGTAGCCACTTTGGTTTACATTGTCTATTGAACCACTGGCTCTGGCAGAAATAAAAAAAGTGAAATTGTTGAAGAAACAAAACAAGTGAAAGATGGGAAGATGAAACCAAATAGATGAACAAGAGAAGGAAGGGAAATGGATAAAAAGGGCACACCAAGAGGAAAGGAAACAAGAAGAAAAGAAGAATAAAGGATGAATGAAGCACTGAGGCAAAGCATGACAAGAAAAAGGGTGAAGAAATGAAAAAAAGGGAAGGAAACCAATGAGGTCAGGATGGAAGGACAGAGGAGAAGCAAGAGGGGATGTGTCTCAATTTGTCACATCGTGCCTCGTGAGGCCATGACAAAAAGGTGGACACCTTTCCCATCTTCAAATGATCTATTAAACAGACTTAAACACCTGAAGTAGAAACTAATGCGGTGAGAAAATCAGTAGGCTCAGCGAGTGTGCATATGTGTGGGGATGTTTGTAAGTGTTGCAAATGCGGTAAATAAAAAGTAAAGAGAGGCAAATATGACACAGGGCATGTTGGTAAGCAGGCTGTTCTCAGCAGGAGCCAAAAGAAAGTGCCTGCCTCAAATTTATAGTCTGAAAGCGCAGGGCCCAGGTGTTCCCAGCTGGCAATGACAAACCCTGCCACGCCCACCAAATACCTGAAACACATGAAGGAAAGACTGAACAAGGGGCACACTTCAGCAATGGTGTAGCAACTGGTGCAATCTCATATGCACCAACTAAATCAATCCCAGATGAGCACCCAAGTTGTCACAACCTGGCTCATAAGGCCATAAGGTGGACACACCCTTTACCATCTTAAGGTGTATTTATTAAACAAACACCTGAAGTAGAAACTAAGAGGTGTGAAAATCAGTAGGCTCGGTGAGTGTGCATGTGTGTGGAGATGTTTGTAAGTGTTTTAAATGCAGCAAATAACAAAAACTAAAGAAAAACAAATACAACACAGCAATGTTGGCAAGCAGGCTGGTGCACAGCAGGAGACCGAAAAAAGTGCCTGCCTCAGATTTATAGTCTGAAAACACAGGGCCCCGGTGCTCCCAGTTGACAATGATGGATCCTGCCACGCCCACCAAATACCTGAAACACATGAAGAAAAGACTGAAAACAAGGTGCAGGGGTCATCACAGATGAAAGCAAACAAATGAAATGAGGAAATTAAGTAGATGAGGAGAAGAAAGATGAGGACTGCAGAGAAAATGAAACAAGTGGAGGAAAAGAATGAGAGCAGGGGAGAAGACAAGGGAAGAAAGTGAGTGAAAGGAGGATGAAAGTAAACAGATGTAAACACACAAACAGGAAAAGGAAAGACAATGAAACAAGAAAAAGAAAAGGAAAAAAATACAAAAACTAAATGTATGCATTCATTTTAACCCCCACATCCTGTGTCAGTAGACTTCTATGCACCAGGATCATGCTGTTATTGTACTTTTCTACCTGCGTGGGACAGTCCTTTGTGCTTGATAGACACTTCTGTTGTCTCAAACAAAAGTCTTGTCCTGTGTGTTGCTGCTTCCTCTCTAACTGAATGTGAGTCTGACAGAGTTCACAGTCACGAGCCTGTGTGGTGTTACTGCTCACTGTCAGAGAAGGCTGCTGTTCGGCAAGCCTGCAAAAAACACTCTCTCATGTGTTCACACACACACACACACACACACACACACACACACACACACACACACACACACACAGGTAAGGAGGAAAATAATTCAGTTTGAGCAGAGTGGATGGAAACATGCTGTGCTGATGTTAGGTCAGTGTTTATGTTTTTGGTAACCCTCTGTCAAATACTAATTTGATATTTGGAAAAATGCTGTGCGCGCACACGCACACACACACACACACACACACACACACACGCACACACACACACATTCAAGCTGACTGAACATACACACATGTTCAGAGACACATGCTGGTGAACACACAGTGACAGCTGTGGGTATTAAGTGGCCGTGTGATGGATGGGGTTCAGACAGCATGCCCATCATAACCTCCCCATTATTTACCCTCCACTGAAGGAGAGGAGAGGAGAGGAGAGGAGAGGAGAGGAGAGGAGAGGAGAGGAGAGAGGTAGGAAAAAAGATTAGGGAAAGAGAGGAGAGGAAATTAGCAAGAGAAGGTAAAGGAATAAAGGAGGTGAGAAGAGAAGAAAAGGAATATTGAAAGAGGGGAGAAGGAAATAAAACAGCAAAACAGGAAAGAGAGAGAAACAGAAAAGAAGGAAAAACATGGAAGTGGAGTGTAGGGAAGAAAACAGCAGAAAGTAAAACAGAATGTGGAGAGAAGGAAAATAAATACGTGAGAAGAGGAAAGAAGGAAAGACAACAGATGGCAAGAAGGAAAAAGAAAAAACATAAAGACAGAGAACTGGAACCAGAAGAGGAAAAGAAGCATATTAGTAGGGAGAAAGAAAGGAAACAAGTGAAAGAGTGTAGGAAAAAGGAAACATATGAACAATAGTGAAGGAGAGAGATTAAAAAGGAGGAAGGGAAAGAGGAATGAAAGGAAAGGAACAGGAGAAAGAGGATAGGATGAAAGGAAGCAGTTTAAAGGAGCAATAGCAGAAAACTGAAATGGAGAGATAAAGCACAATGGTAATGAAGAGATGAAAGAAATAAAGTAAAACAGGTGAGAAGATGAGGAGAGCAACCAGATGAGCAAGAATGGGAGGGAAATAAGTAAAGGAGGAGAGGAAGGAAGAAGGGGAGATCAACTGACACGAGTAGAAAATGGAAGGAAACAGAACACAGAAAAAAGCAAATGTGAGAAGAGGAGAAATGGAATGAAAGATAGGGAAAGGTGAAAAGGACAGGTTAAAACACAAAGGAAAGATCATGAGGAAACGGTAAGAAGGAAACGAAACTCAGTGTAGGAAACATCAAAGGGAGGATGTAAATTGCAGAAAAAAAGGAAAAGAAAAGGTATCAGGTGACAAGATGTGGTGAGAAGGGGAGAAGATACAAAAGTACTGGAGGAAAGGAAACAGGAGAGGAGAAAAGGAAACTAATGATATGAGTAACATGGAGAAAAGGAAAGGATAAAAGGAGGAAAGGCAACAGGAAAAAAGGAAAGGGGAGAAGGAAAGGAATATGGAAGGTCCAGATTTGCGTGAATGAGATCAAGGAAAAGTAAGGAAAGGAATCTTAGCAAAAGTTTTAAAACATGTAATAAATAAAACAGAATGAAGCTCAAACAAGAGAGAGGAGGAAAGGAAAACTGGAGAAACATTTGCTGACAAAAACACAGATGAACTGAAAGATAATATAAGCAAATATGTTAGAACTTAAAAGTGGGCAAGGTAAGTGGATGGTAAAGTAACAGCAAGAGATGAAGAAATGAGAGAGCAGATGAAGAGAAGAGGGGTGGAGGGGAGAGAGGATGAAAGAAAGCAGATGAGAGATCATAAGAGATGGTAGAGCAGCTGAAGAGTAAGGGCATACAGGGAGAAGAGTCAACTCTGAGTTAGACCAAGCGAAGAGATGAAAGCAAAGGCAGCCAAGTGGAGGTTAAGAGAAATAAATGAAGGATAAATGAAGTTGATGGTGGATGGAGGGATGGCAGCCAGGCAAAGGAAAAAAGTGAAATTGAAAAATATTCCACATGGTTGACAGCAGCCCTGCGATGATGGCTGCAGACAGTTTCCTCACCTCCTTTAAATCTGTCAATTCCACAGGTCAGTGCGAATGCGTCAATCAGTTACTGTGAGCCCCGCTGGCTCTCCACTCACACTGACCACAAGAAAACTTTCCTCTGTAATGATTACTTAAGGATCGGTCAGTCACGGCCGGCTGTCTGGGTTACTCTGAATTTTCACTCCATCTTTATTCAAATCTTTCTTTTTTTTTACTCTTCCTCTGTTGTTGGCCTAATGTCATCAACTATTAGTGCTGTCAGACATTTCACTTTCATTCACCAGTGTTTACATTTGGTCACTTTTATCTTGTCATGAGAATTTTTCAAACAAATCAACTTGAGAAGGTCCAAATTGTCTTAATTCTTCAAACTCCCTAAATCACTGCTCAACTCACCTCCATGAAGTCCCTGAGGGGAGTACTTCAGCCTGAGTCTTCAGCCTGCTCAATAATTGTGTTTGTAGGTTCACAGTCTCTGCTTGGCTGTTGTTGCTGATGGTTTTGGTGTCACTCAAAGATCTGTTTTACTGTTTCAATGTGTACTTTCTTAATTTTCTAATGTAGATTTTTAGGTTGGTGGTACCATCTGATCTGAAACAGACATCATGTGTTAATTAAAGAAAAAAAATGCTATTGACCTGAAGAGACCTGAACAGAACAGAACAGTCCTTGCAGATCCAGTGGGGTGCTGGATATTTGACCAACAAGACAGCTTAAATTTAAACGTCTCCTTCCTCTGAAAGGCTTTAAAACCTTGTTATGTAAATTCTAATTTACATAATAATCAAAGAGAATTAAAGCATTTCTGTGTTGCTTAGTAGTTTCCTTGCTGGCCATTAGAGTGTTTGCTGTAAGACTTTAAGAGTCCATTCAGAAGGTCATGATGATTAAAAAAATATTTTAAAATGGAGGCAGATCTGCGGCTGTCTCATCATCTACCCTAATGGCTAGCCATTTCGAGCAGGTCGTATGATCATAAAATGTCTTTATTCAGGTAGCATTCAGCATATCTCTCCATTTGAGTTATCAGTTCATTTCCAAATACTCATGTGGTCACACTTATAACTATGTCTATCCAGTGCTTGTTATCTATCTTAAATGTGAATTCAATCAAGTCATCAAGATGTCTTATTGTTATCATTTGGCAGGCTAACTTTGAGTATTCAGTCCAGGCAGCCTTGTGCAGCAAAGCAAACCGTCCATTCCACAGATATTAAAATCCCCCAAAGACAATATCATATCAGAGACAAGCCCCCGACAGCACGCTTTATATCTCACCACGGACATATCTGTCAAATAGCATTTCCTTTTATTGATACTGATACTGTATACTGAGGGGATTACAAATTGTGATACAAGTCAAATAATCTGTTGTCTGTGCAGGACAAAGAAGATTATGGAGAAAAATACACGATTACCTCTGGTTTCCTTCGCCTGCCTGTCCTGTTTATTTTGGGTTATCGCTGCTCTGTTGGTGGCTGTATTGTGTGCTTAGCTTCCTGAAGTGGCATCAAGAACTGGAATGCAGAGCAGCTGTAACCCTACAGTACATTAAGATTCGGATGTTTACATCCTCGTTAGATTTAAATCATTTTGGTAAATAGTGCTGTTAACCTGCTGTGTCCACCCAGTGTGAAACACATGGCTGCTTAGTCAGATCGCTCTCACAAGGTGTTTTATGTGTTATCACTTCTTTAGTAATGTGAAGATGAACAAAGAGCTTAAATTGCGTGTCATAACTTTTTCTATTGACTATAATTTTTAAGTCTTTCCTTTGAGCTTTTTCAGCAACAAGCGAAGCTCCAGCCAGGAGCAGGTGAATAAAAACAATCACTATGGAGAGACACAGTGTTGGTAAAACTTCAATTTGCCTTTGAGGATCTGTAGAGGAATGTGAGTGGAATGCAAAACCCAAGTATTATATCAGGGGCTTGTGTTGTAGTGCCGTGCTTGGAGAGATGTAAAGATTAAGCTGCATCCCTGGGCTTGATGTGCTCTCCATTTTGCTTATGGAGGCAGAACAGCCACATGCATAGAGAGTGTGAGGCGGATAGAGGAGGGGTGGGAGCGAAGCATCGAGACATTATGCAGAGTGCACGGACAGACATTAATGGCTTCTAACACAGACAAATCAATGATGGTCAAATGCACAACAAACTCCTGCACTGCAAAACCTCTTGATCTATCCAAGACAGTCTCATATCCCGCCGTAGAGTTGTATTGATCTCGTTTAGAAAATAATATTATTAGACAAGAATAAATTGTGTTACAATCGTTTTAAGAATGTTTCCCCCAAGCACCAGACATCCGTGGATGCTATTTTCTGGTTGGCCAGTCATGTTATTTTATGTCTACATTTGGTTGAAAATTTGTTTTTAAGGCTATTACAAAGATTCAGATTTGAAGCATGAATTTATGTTTGTCCATTGAGGAATTTTCTACAGATTAGAGGTCTAAAAGATGACTAAATTGTACATAGTTGTCAAGCCTGTAATCAGATTAGATATGGTTCAAAATGAATGTTTAGTAGATGTTTAGATAGCACATTCTTCAAAATATGCAAACACATTTCAGTCTTTATTTATTTTATTGTGTTTGGTTGTGACAGCCAAAAACATCTACAGCAGGTATACAGATTAGTAGTACAGAATTCTTTAAAAATGGGTTAAAATTGTATTTATCAGTACAGGATCGGTCAAATCTGCCCCAAAATAAGAAATTAGTTCTACTAGTGACCAGCAGAAAACCACCACACTCACACTGGAAATAGGATTCACAAGAATCTATTCTCTTCAAAGTATACTACTGGGCTGGAAGTACAATTGTGGCCTGCAGTCCAGGGCCCAAGAACACCACTGCCAGGGTTATCACTGCCAGTGAGAACTTGTGTGCCAAGGGAGTCTCAGGAGTAAAAGTCCACTGTGCAATTAGGAGGTGGCCAGCCTGATGAAGACACCTAGAACCTGGAGAGGAAGACATTTAGTTGTACTCTCTCATGTGGAACCCCACTCCCCACTAACACAAACCTTTGTAACACAGCTACATGTAAATTGATTTCCATGGTTTTGCGTCTGTGTTGTATGCCATCAATGCCCAAAAAGCTTTGCCATGATGTACTTTACACAGCCTTATCTCTAGAAAAATGATTGAATCACCACACTGGAGGATGTTTATTCATCTCTTTTACTTTGAAGCGAATAAACACATCACAGATATGACATAAAACATAGACAGCTGAGTAGCTGAACATTCAGGCTTCATGAACCATACCTCAAAAAAATAAATGTAATTATTTTAATTAATGGCATTTTTTTTTCAGATCATGCAGAGGAAATTTAATTGAGCCATTCAATGTTGAGGAAATAATTATGGAATTACTGTATAATTTGCATTACTAAAGCAAATACCTGCACATCAAAATAAACAGTCGGCAGTTAAACGAGAGCTCTTGTAGGTCTTTACAAGCTGTTGTACCTGAAAGGAAGCATGTCTGCAGCAAGAGGCCTGTCAGTTGAAACAATGGAAATAATTATAAAACTGTTTCAAGAAGTAAATCCAATATGGAGTGTGGCAGAAGATGTTGGTTTTTTTTTCTAAGCAACTGTATCTAAAATTTGAAGCAAATATAAACAAAATGGGAATGCTGTAAAAGCAAAGCATACTGTTAGACAGAGGACTTCAAAGCATCAGGACAGAAAACTCAAAGCAATATGCCTTGAAAATAGAAACTGCACAACAAAACAAATGAAACAGAAACAGACCGAAACAGCTGTCAATGTTTGTCACAGAACTCTACGGAGTGGGCTGAATGAAATGGGATTTACAGCCACAAAAGTCAAAAGAAAACCAGCGCTGACACCTAAAAAAAACAAAGTTACAGTGAGCTAAAGAGAGACAATTATGGATTATAGAAGATTGGATGAAAGTGATGTTCAGCAATGAATAACAAATCTACATTGTGCAAGAAGATGATGCTGAAACTTTTGCCTGGTGCTTTTCCAATAATTAAATTTTGTTGTGTCCTAGGATTGTTGTAATGAACCACTGCTATGGTTAAGCAGTATCATCCCATTTAGAACATGTACTCCAAGAAAAGGAAGGATAGGGTGGATAAGAGTGGAGGAAGCTGCGCATAGGTTGATTATATCTTATACAGAAGGTGTCGACTGAAAGAGACAGGAGACTGCAAGGTTGTGTCAGGAGAATGTAGCTAGACATCATCGAATGTTAGTCTGTAAGATGGAAATCACAAAGAGGAAGCGAGTGAATGCAGAGCAAAGGATTAAATGGTGGACGATGAAGAAAGAAGAATGTTTAGTTTAGAAAGGCTCTCGGTCTTAGGGAAGAGTTATCAGATGACTGGGAGCTACAGCTGAAGCGCTGAGGGAAACTGCCAAGAAGGCACTTGTTGTATCCTCTGCACAGAGGAAAGGGCACACACTGGACACTTGGTGGTGGAATGAGGAAGTACAGGAAAGTATTCAAGGGAAGGTTAGCAAAAGGACGTCGAATTGTCAGGGAGATGAAGAAAGTACTGTAGGAGTACTGAAAGGATAGGTGTACAGCAAAGAGAGTGGCAAAGGAAAGTGTTGTATGTGAAGCTGTGTACTAAGGAAGGAGGAAAGGACTTGTACCAATTGGCTAGGCATAGGTTTGAGCTGGAAAGGTGCAGCAGCTGGATGTACAGCACATTAGAGTGATTACGGATAGAAATGGAAATCTATTAACTGAAGAGAGTATACTGACAAGGTGGAAGGAGTACTTTGAGGGGCTCATGATTGAAGAAAATGAGAGACAGAGGAGGATGGATGGAGGACAGTTAGTGAATCAGGAATTGCAGAGGATTAGTAAGGAGGAGGTGAGCTACTGTATGAAGTGTGGAAAGGTCGTTGGTCCAGATGACATACCTGTGGAGATATGGAGTTGTCAAAGAGAGAGGGCAGTTGACTTTTTAACCTGATTGTGTAACACAATCTTGGAGAGTGCCTGAGGAATAGAGACGTGTACCGGTACAGATTTTCAAGAACAAGGATGATGTCCAGAGTTGCAGTAATTCCGTGGACTATGATGTTTGCAGATGACATTATGATGTGTAGTGAGAATCGGGAGCAGGTGGAAAAGAGCCTGGAGAGTTGGATGTACGCCAAGGAGAGAAGAGGAATGAAAGTCAGTAGAAGCAAGACAGAATACATGTGTGTGAATGAGAGGGAGGTAACAAGTGTAACAGTGAAGCTGCAAGGAGTAGCGGTAGTGAAGCTGAATGAGTTCAAATAGCTGTAGTTAACCATTCCATGCAACAGACAAGAGAGGTGAGAAAGAAGGTGGAGTGGGTGGAGACGAGTGTTAGGGATGATTTGGGATGGCTCTGGCTCAGGAGGTAGAGCAGGTCACCTATTAACTGGAAGGTTGGTGGTTCGATCCATGGCTTGCTCCAGTCTGCATGCCGCATGATGCAGTATGAATGTACTTTGAAGTAGAAAACAGTGTGTGGTGAATGCAAGCATGTTACATAAAGTGCTTCGAGTGCTCAGCTAGAGTAGAAAAGCATTATATAAGAACCAGTCCATTTACCCTTTGGGGCAGAATGAGAGCAGCAGTATCTTAGCTGTTCCTAGGACTGCACTATATA
>JAVDPK010000448.1:1410605-1424275 GCA_034780415.1 Cichlasoma orientale | reverse complement strand
CACATCATATTAAAGCCTCTGGATTAAGAATGGATGTTACTCAGGTTCATGTGTGTGTGAAGGCAGACGAGTGAATATATAAAATAAAATAAAATTAAAAATCCCAGCTCGCCCTGCGGGCGGTCTTTGTCCTCCCAGCTCGGGTCCTCAACCAGAGGTCGTGGAGCTTGAGGGTCCTGCTTTGTCTTTAAGGTTTCTTATCATGTTTCATCATGTTCAAATATCACTGTACATACTGAGAAGCAGTTTGCAGGTTCCTCTGTGCTCCTGTGTCATGTCCTTCATTCTACTCTGCTTTTTCCTTTCCTTTTTTTTTTTTTACCACTTCTAGCTTCTTTTTCGAATCCTCTTTCAAGTCTATTGCCTTTTTATTTGCTCCGAGCTCCTGCTGTGCTCAGCCTTGCTGGTGTGATTGTGAAGCCCTGCTAAAAGGCACGGCTCAGTCTGCTGTGGACAGATTCAGCCCTGTTTCTCTTTAACACGTTTGACACACCAAATAACATGCAGAGGATAAAAGAAAATGGATCTGTGGTTAGTTTTGCAGGATGCTGTTCATCACAATGTTTTCCTTCGGAAGAATCACAGATGTTTGTCATTTAAATGAACTCAAGAACAGACCTTCAGTAAACCAATGTGTACTATAGCATTAAATTAATGAATCTGAAAATAGAAGTAAAATTAATAAGGTTGGTGGCAGTCATTGCCTCTGACTGCATAATTTCTCACTTCAGTATTTCTGTCAGCACTGCTGCTGATGACTCACGGTGGATCTGTATATGCATCTATGCATATTGATTGGAGTATGTGAAGGTGGCATTCTTTTATGAGAATGCAGTCTCACAACCCTGTCTCTGGAGAATTGTGTTCCTGTGCAGATAATATATATTCATTAATACATTTTGTAGCAAATCTAATGTCTGGTCAAGATTAGATCAATATTTGTCTGTCTACATTTATACTAAACCATGGTTGTATCCAAGTTTTCCTATGAAATTTTCTGGGCCTCTAAATGACAGCAGAACAGAGAAACCTGTAAACTCAGTATGATACACACAATATTTTTAGATTAAAACTGTCAACATATTAGAAAACATCTGTTTACACATGGCAACATTATCTTTTGTTAGGCACTATGTTTTTGTTCTCCCGAGATGAGTAACATGTCAGGGCTGCAAGCAGATTTGTGTTGTGCGTCTGGTGTGAGAGGAGTGTACACGCATGTGTGCACTGCAAAATGAGGCACACGCGCTCGCTAAAATGAACTGTTGAATAACTTTTTTCTCTGTAAACATTTCATTTATCGCCACATCTTAAAGGCCGGTCCGTGGAAATATTGTCTAACACTAAACTGCTTTGTGGCTCAAAAAAGGTTGGGGACCACTGCTCTAGTGGATGGGTGGTCCTATTACATGCTTTTCCATGATACCGGGTTGCACCAGCTACTACCTGAGATCAGGGAGATGATGTATGTTAAACCTCAGAATGAAATTCTCTTTGGGAAGCAGTTAAATGACACAGCAACCAGTCCACCAAGGGAAAACATAAGTGAGGAAATGCTGGGGCTAGCTGGTAATTAAAAATGGTACAATGAGCAGCCAATAATACTTGAGCAGTCATTAATATACCAGGGGACCTGCTCAAGTAAAGTCTACGTGCAGGAAGCAGTGCATATCATAGAGATGAACCAGGAGGTTCTTAGGGCAACAAAGACCTGCAGGCTTTGCTCATAAGAATGAATACATGGTATGTCAATTTTGACTGTTCATTTTAATGCATACAAAATTGAAGTCTAACAGAAAAGTTCATGCAACGATTTTCAATAGTTTTTGATGCACCAGAGGAACCAAAATACCTAATTGGCCAGAATTCTTACTGTAACAGGTAAGGCACGTCAAAGCTGCATAAGGCCAATAAGAAAAATATTCCTATTTGTTTACTGTCAAGTTTAAAATATATCAAATAAAAATATTCCTTTGAAACAAGTGCAACATACTTATAATGAACTGAAATTGATGATTAAAGCCAGCAATGCAGTCTCAGCTTTAAAATGCAAAAGTAACACAACCTTTTTCTCTTATCATGAAGACACCGTCATTTTGTTTAAATGAGCTTTACTGGAACTGACAAATGATCAGAGCTTAGCAGGATGGGACGGTGCAAGCACTGAGATTGTTTGGGTCCTTTCAGTGTACCAGAACCTGTGATTATGAACAGATTGTGGTTTAAGGTAGGATGACTACATTCAAACCTCGTGCGTTAACAAGCATTAGTTGCCCCGACAAAATGGCACTACGTGATGGACAGCTATAGTCAAGCTAACATAGGTACGTAATTATGCATTGATGTGAATCTGAAAGAGTTAAAATTGATAGTGTACAGAAATGACATCATCATGTTGCAGATTCTGTTCAGCCATCTTTCCCATTGCACTTATTTCAACTTGGCTATATTTTTATTTTTTGCTGCTCCAAAGCAGCGACAAGTCGGAGTGATTCCATCGTCCTTTGGAAATGTCAGTTTAGTTCTGATGTCTGTTTCACGCTGAGCGGGTAGGGTAAACACCAGGATGAGGTTTATCACTGAAACCAGCTGCCTTCTGGGAATGTAAGTGGAGTTTGAGAGTCATGAGGGTGAATGAATGGCAGAGATGAACGGATGTGTAGAGCTGCTAATCAATGGTAAATGGACTGGTCCTTCTATAGTGCTTTTCTACTCTATACCTCATTCACACCAGCACTTTTTTCTACACCTAAGTGCTTTTCTATCTATTTTCACACTCCAGTGAACACATTGGAGGACAACGTGCGGTTCAGTATCTTACCCAAGGATACTTTGGTGTGCAAACCTGGAATCAACCACCAACCTTCCAATTAGCAGATGACCTGCTCTGCCTCCTGAGCTACAGCCACCATAATTAACTTTGCCACTAACAAGTATGACAAGATTAATACTTTAACCCTAATTTAGGTTCAGTAAACCCCACATGTTGAACGGGCAGAATGGGTCTTGTGATTAATACAACCCTAACTGTACTGGAATCAGTTCTGTTGCTGAATTATACTGAACAGTGCTTCTCCCATTTTTAGAACTATGAACATGCGTGCGCTCCAATTTTTCTGAACTGAAATCAATCGGAAAATAATACAGAAAAATAATCGTACCACAGGGAACACAAGCCCTGGCCTCCTTTATCAAAATCCTGGATTTAACTAATGCTCCTCTGTCTGCAATCTGCAAGGAGAAAAAAAATGACAGTTATATGATGCCCAGACAAACAAAAGAAAAGCACATGCTCTGTACAGATTTGTAGAGATTTAATGGGAAACTGATATATCTAACTCTGGGAACAGATGTACTGTTACACATTTTTCTGTCAGCCTGGGTTGGCAGCACCAGTCCCAGCAGTACATTTACACTCTGAGGTCAGCTTTTCTACATGTTCATCCTACTACACTACACTGCTTCCACTGCATTCTCGTGGGAGATTTACCAAAAACACGAAGACTTGTTCACAAAACAGGACTGATGGGAAACAACACTGTGGATGGTGCGGATGTGAACGTGGGTAGAAAAGAGTGGAACAGTGAATGAATTACACCTAGCAGAGGATCACTGTATAACATCCTCCAGTCAGCAATCCTTCCTCCATCTCCCCTTCTCCCTCTTCCTCTCCTCTTGTCTTCTTCAGTCTTGGATTCATAGTGCATCTTCCACTACTTTAAGTTAAATATGTTGTGACTGATGGAGGAAAACATGGTGCTAAGCATCGCACAGGCCCATTGTGCTCATAGGTTTCCTGGTCACGAAGGCTCAAGAGATTACAAAAGCAATTGTACAGCAATAGCTCTACATCAAGTGATACTGCCATGTGTGCGCCTTCAGGCCATTAGCCCCCAGTGTGATGGTGGCTTTGCACTCCCACTGTAATAATCACCAAACACACTCTACATCCGCACACACACACACACACAAGGACGCACACACATAAAACCTTAATCTCTGAGCTCAGCAGCTGGATGCAGGTTTCAGTTTTGTTAGCCATCTTGTCGAGTGCTTGAGCCACGATTTTACTCTTGGTTAGCAGATATACTTTAAAGCTGAGTTAGGTAACAATACAAAACTGTACAGTCATTAAAGTTCTACCTTTTTGTTTTTTCCTTGGTATGTTTCATGCATGCATCCCCCTTTCTTTTCACATGGGTGTCACAAATCCAGCAGCAGCACAGTGCTAATAGCTCATGTTTTATTGAGAAGCTTCGTGATGGCTTCTAGTTCTAAGGAAGCCAACTTCTGAAAAGTATGTTCATTTGTACACTCAGTATTTCGTTGGGGTATTTCAGTGTGGGACGGTATGGAGGCGATCGTGGCACTGCTGACATCTTAGAAAAGCTCAGAAAAATATAGACGAGCTGTAGGCTGGTGTTTGCTCTGTACCCAACAGATTCTAGATGGTGTTCATATCATGTGCGTTGGAATGCAGATTCTAAGGACAGAATTATTAAACAAAAGGCAAGCCTTTATTTAAGCTTAGCATGAATCCAAAGAGCAGCAGAAACAAGGACAGTAAATATAACTGACACCAGTATAAAGAGGCCAGGAATTACAAAATAAAACGGGAAATGATTTTAACAGAAATATATCCAACCATGGAAGCCATAACCATATTATTTCTCCTTAAACATGCTGCAGTTGCACTTTACAGAATTTGTAGACACAAGCAATTCATAAATTGTCAGTTGCATCTCAAATCCACATTGTAAACCTCAAAGTAATTAAATAATCGTGTAAATGCAATATAAAATCTGCGAGCTTGAACATGGAGTGTTTTGCATTTTCTCCCTTTTGAGTTAATCTGCTTATAATTGGTTTAATTAAGTGAGGTCCACACTTATTTCCATTGTTTCAGAGTGAAACCTTCAGTATGCATGTGGTAAGTGACAACAGACAAACATAAATATGAGCACCATCATGCTGAGGCAAGTATTATGCAGGCAGGCTGCACTTTGATCACGTAAGACGAGAGGATAGGCAGTCAGAGTGAAGCATCCTTAGTGGGCGTGTCTAGAAAATTAGCATTTGAAAAACTCATCCGTGTCTGCAGAAATATTCAACATGCTGTGTCACAACAATAAGTTGTTCTGTGGTTACATTGTACTTGTTGCTCAGGTTGTTTCATTTACCTTCCTGTCAATCAAACAAAGCTGTGAAACCATGAATAAATAAAGTAAGCTGCCGGGTTGATGACTGTCACTATGTTAGCACAGAAAGGGGAGGGCAAAGGTGAAAATTGCTGAGAAAACCCAAATGAACTCAAACACTGTAAAAGTTCAGCAGTTTAAATGTACAACTTGTACAGCGAGTAACTTTGCAGGGTTGGAGAGCAGCATTTTCAACCAGATGGATCAGGTAAGTATTAGCAGGTAAGCAAACTATAAGTACTTCAGTACTTCATATATACTGTGGGTACTGTTAGCTGGTAAGTATTTAACAAAAACAGGTTAGTGAGCAATTGGTACTTATTCATACAAGCTGTTTTCTAGCTTGGCTTGGAGGCTGTGAGCTGAGGCTTTACGGAGGGTTTTAAACCAGATTTCACATGTGAGGGACTAGCCGGAAACAAAATGTCTCTCCTCCTTTCATCTGGGTGTGTGGGGACTGAACAGGAGAATAAAACACCAGTGAATCTTCAAAAAGGTGTGGGTGAGAGTGGGTCAGGCAAAACCAAGGCATACTTTCCATTAGGTTCTCTGGGTGGGGAGCAGACCGGTCTGAGCCACGCTACCACATGAGTAATTTAACAACCTGGCAAGAAGGTCGAATTTAAGTAACTTGATTATAGATGGGTGAAAGGTGTGTCTGCGAGGGATCTCCAGAGACAGCAGCCGCCAGTGAAGGAGATTCATTAATACCATTTATACACACACAGATCGGGCAGGTGCCACATCTGGAGAACAGCGAAGAACATGAGAACCTCCTGCAAAGTAAATTTGTACGTGAACGTACTACTCAATAAAATTAATCTGTAAAAAGAGACAAATAAATACTGAGTTAGATATAAATATTGTGTGTAATTGTTTTTGTTATGTTAGCTCAATCCCATGTGACTTGAAAATGAGTCACATCAAGTGAAAATTGAATATAGACTGAAATCAAAAGGCAAAACATTTAAAGTGTGAAAACATTTGGATTACAGTGGATACTGCTTATTAAGTCTGAGCGTTTTTCATTATCATGTTTGATTATGGAGTGTGGTGATACACACACACACCACAGCGGAAATGGAGGACAGAAAATATTAAAGCAGATTGTGGATGCTTTCATAATCCCACAGAAATCAGCAACAACTGCATCTTTAGAAAAAAAAGTTATAAAAAACTTATGAACTTAAAAAAAGCTGAAAGAGACATCTTCTCATTATCCATCCATTATCTACCTGTCAATCAAAATAGCTATTCTCCTAACATTACACCTCAGCAGAAAAATAATCACCCACCATACAGTGTAATGAAGGAGAAACTATTCAGTTCACCAAAACCCTTTTTGCAGGATGCAGGCTGTAAGCATTATATCTGTTGCAAAAACTGCTGTTTTAACATGGGAGCCTATGGAAATGTTGTCTTATCGAATCAGCCTCAAGTGGCCATGAGAGGAATTGCAGCTTTTGGCACAACCCTGTTTGGTTCATTCAGAGGTTGCTGCTTGGTTGGGGTTAGGGGTTGGAACATCATGCTGCCTATGCTTTCACTCTTCACAGATAAGAGTCATCCTCACTGTCACAAGAGGTCCTTGTCAAGAAAACTTCAACAACGGCTGCTTAATGGGATTGAACAAATGACTAATGCTGTTGTTTTTCTTACACACCTCTCTTAGTCGCTGTATCAGTGGAAGCCCTGGAAACAAAAGCCTTTAATGCCAAATAAAATTAAACAGCTAAGCTCCTGCTAGACGCTCATAGCTTGTAACTGGCAGTGATTCAGGGACCCCACTTCTGGGGCTGTTTCTTTACTTCTCTGTCATCTCATTTCTCTCTCTCCCACAATACCTCTCATCTCCCACTCACACCAGGAGTGGTGGCTGGTCTCAGCAGGGCATCCATTTTATAAGTGCTGCAGGAGTTTATGGAGTGGCAGTTCTGCTCGCAGAGCTGCAGAGGAAGAGGCAAAGGAAGAAAGGTGCTTGAAGATGAAAAGAGTGGGGGATCCAGAGCCAGGAGTCAAAGGGGGAAAAGGGAAGAATCCAGTATGAGAGGGAACACAGAATGAACAAGAGAAAAGGAAAAAAATGATTGGAAGGAGTGAAAGAGTTCTCGGTGACAACAGTGACTGATCAAAGACGTTTATGTTCCCTTCCAAAGATCAACTTGTGCCCTGTATCAGATTGCAGGGATCTCGTTTAGCTGCGCAGATCAATAGTGTCATTCAAACATGAGTAACTGAACACTAAAGCGTACTGTCAGTTGTCTTTGATTTAAATTTGAGGAATACAAATTCCGAATGTCTTATCAAATCTTTATCTTAAAGTTTAAGGAACTGCAAAAGACAGAAACTTACATCCCCTATTTGTTATTCATGCATAAGCTCCAGTTCCTCTTACCTCATTCATATCATACTTCAAATGATTTGGCAATCAGGCCTCGGGGATGCAGTGTAGTGGAGGAGAGTGGCGGCAGGAGAAATATTGCTCTGCGTTTCAGCTGTTCAGTAATTATTTTTAAGGCAGTAGTGAAGATGCCCCGAGGCTGATGAAAGACCAGTAGATCTCTGAGGGTCCTCTGAGAGCCTCAGTGCTCCATAAGAAGAAGCTCCATTAACTGGAGCATCGTGGGGAAATCAGTGTGGCGCTGGACATTATATCTATATATATCTATAGGTATCTCTCTTGCTCATATATACAGTATATACATATATAGCCACAATGCCAAATTATATATATCTCTGTGATCTCAGATGAACTGTTGTGTGGGATGGTGGTGCTGGTTGGCACTATCACCACACATCTCTCGCTTCATGTAGCTTATTTTGTTTCATAATTTTTCAGTATTGAACACAGATTAATTTCCGTGTGTTTTCCTAAGCTGTCATCACTCTCAGAGAAGCATAGATAGGGAAAAGCAGAGTGACGTTCCACTCAGTGTGAAAACTGTCAAGAATACCTGAATAAACTTAAATGTTGGACACAAAGATGAGTTCAGCAGTTTAAATGTGCAACTTTGCAGGGTTGGAGAGCAGTTTACAATTTCAGCTAAAGGCCAAGGATCAGGTAAGTATTAGTAGGCAAGCAAACTACAAGTACTTCATACTGGTATACAGTATATCCTGCAGGTACTGAAAGCTAGTAAGTATTTACTGTAACAAAAACAGGTTAGTGAGCAATTGGTACTCATACACGCTGTTTTCCACCTTGGCTTGGAGGCTGTGAGCTGAAAGAGAAGGTTCCTTTGCTTTTGGCAGTCAAAAGGTGACGTTTGGTTACAACTAAAATTCACCAATGATGGAAAGATTGTGGACATTGTTTACAGTAAAAGTTCTTTCATTTGAGAGACTAGATTCTTATGAGGAGGTTAAAAGGCCTTTGGTGCAGACTTGATTCCAAAGCTGTGAAGTCTTTACACATATGGTTGAAAGGCCTTGACTGATCTATTAATGGAGCGCATGCCTGCTGGATTAGTGCACAATTGATCAAATTCCATAATACATACACATGGAAACTGTGTATCCTGCATCAAATATAAAAAAGAGGGTAAAGTATTCTGCCAAGATTAAAGAAGGAGATCTTTGAAATTAGAGTGAGATTAATGGGGGGGGGGGGTGAACAGTGAGGGTTTAGTTTGGATTAAAGCAGTGGTATAGGGGTCTGGTCTCTTTGCTCATTTTCTACAAATGAATGGATGTTTTTATGCTTTGGTAACCTGGAGAAAGTCTTTCTGTCTTTCCAAGCACCTACAAATGTCTGCTTCAGTGAAAAGGCTCTTCACACTGCCAACACTGCAGAGATGCCAGCTACGTTGTTATAGGTTTGGTAAATTTGTGGTGAGGTTGAAAAATTTTAAAGTGCTGATTCTGTATGTCACCTGGAGAGTTTGGATCGAGGAGTTAAAATTACAACTGCAGCTTCGCGTACTTATAGTGTCTTTGTGAGAAATGTATAATAATACAGATTTTATATCCGCCTTAATTTATTTTATTTAGTGAAGGCGCAGTCACAAAAAGCTATTCCCACAGGACTCGTATTAAGACCACGCATGACTTAGAAATTGCCCCCTGCACTCCTTCATCTTTGTTTCATGTAATATGTCATCTATCTCATCACATCCTTCAGGATTTGCTCTTCTGCTGGATTTGAAGTTGTTTTTGCAAAACTGACATGATGGCAGGGTGGGCCATAAACCCATAAACATGGCCTGGTATGCTGGGTCAGCCTCACATTCAGCTTTTAGAACTGAAGAAGCCTTTCACATGAGAGGTGACATATCTTCAAGACTCTAAAGGTTGTATGGCACCAAATCACACCAGTCGCCTCAAGGTGCTTTATATTGTAAAGTAAAAAAAAACATAAAATAATTACCAAGTATACCAATACATATGATTACCTTTGAGTCAGGTGCTGAAGGATGAAGAACAAATTGTCCTGGAGTTTAGCAACAATAATACAAATCTGGATAAACCTGCACACTCAGGAGCAATAATGAGCAGTGGAAATTTGTTTGTGTAATAGATTTACATATATATTTATTATATATTGTCAGATCCTGTCTTTTTCATTCCTTTCTTTCTTCTTTTTTATCAGCTTAATTGCAAGTCTCTGGTTTCCATCAGATTAATCCATTATATTCAATTTTTTTCTTTAAAAGGAAAGATAAAAGGGGGTAGCCCTTCCATTTTGAGATTCTCACCATACTATTGTTCTAAATGTCAAACAAGGAGCAAAAAATCTTCTGGATCTGGTATCATTCAATCTGTGTAGGGCAGATTAAAGAGTAAATCCCTCTTACATTTGCATAGTTGTTTTCAGAGTGTGTTGCTCATTAGACCTTTGCTCAGCTCCATGTCCTATTAAACTCTATAAAGCTGTAAAATGATCTGCCCTTACAGGTGCACAGAGACATTAACAGTAAAGTAAGTCACACTAAATGTCATTTGGCCTTTCTTGTGAAAGGCATTTTGACATGTCACAGTAGGAAAAATTATAAAACGTGTTGGCTGAATGTCATTAGCTGCTTCAATTTGAATCTGAGAATCCTGCTATCATTCCTGCTTTCTCATTGTCACACTGCCATTGCTAAATGCGACACTTGATCAGAATGGAGCCTTCGTTAATATTTGCAACAACTATGTCTTTCCCTTCTCTGACAAGTCTAAAAATGCCTGCTCTGTCATTCAGACTGTCAGCACCCACACAGTCCTGAGCAGAGGCCTAATCAAGCAATACTGGAACAGGGTGGATGTGTAGGGACATTTATATTTGTACCTGTATTTCTGAAATTGTCAGTGTTCATTCATGCAAACTTTGGCAAATTTATGATATATATATATATATATACACACACACACAGAGTAGTCACTTGAGACTGTAAGACCAGACTGACCAACCTGTGCACTGCCTGGACTGATTAAAGAAAGCCTATGCCGCACACATGGATCCTGGAATGCCCAGAACTATATAAGATTAACAGGACCCTAAGAGCCTTCATCAAGAACTCAGTGGGAAGGTGGAGAACAACACTAGAGGCCAACTTCAAGCCAATTGCACAAGTCAACATCAAATGCAGGATCCACCGAGGAGATGCTCTGTCCCCACTGCTGTTCTGCATAGGCCTGATCATTGACAGACTGGATACAGATACTGACTATGAAATGGAGCAAACATCAACCAACTCCTCTACATGGATGACATCAAGCTGTACACCAGGAGTGAACGAGATATCGATTCACTGATCCACACCACACGGATCTACAGCAATGATATCGGAATGTCATTCGGACTGGAGAAGTGTAGTCGAATGGTAACGAAGAGAGGGAAGGTAGAGAGAACTGAGGGGATTGCACTACCAGAAGGCAACATTGCAGACATTGAAGATAGCTACCTGCAAAGAGTAAGGCAAATCCTAAGGAGTCAGCTGAATGGGAAGAACAACACCTACACCCTGCCAGGTGTCAGATACTCTGCTAGGATAATAAGCTGACCTGGGGTGGATGAGATTCACCCTGAGCTCCTTAAGGCCTCGGATGCTGTAGGGCTGTCTTGGTTGACACATCTATACAATGTCATGTGGCGATTTGGGGCTGCCTCTGGAATGGCAGGCTGGGGTGGTGGTTCCCATCGTAAAGAAGGCTGGCCCCAGATAAGCAGCAGAAAATGGATGGATGGATATTTCTGATCCATTAAAGATCCCAAGTAGCGTCTCCATGTACACCATAGATATTTGGTCCTGTAATGATTATTTTGGAGCAGCGGGACGGTGTATGTCGATTGAGTCAGAATTAAATATACAGCGTGTGTATTCTTTCTAATGATGAAACATGCTACTCAGTGCAACAGTGTGGCTCACTGCTATGTTTTTAATATAATTGTTATAAAAATGGAATAAGATATACACACATATACATACAGACTGTCCCTGCGTGCTGCCGGCTCAGTGACTTTTCAATCACAAGTCGTGCTGGCCTTTATAAAGAATGCAGGTTTATTGCACTGACTTCACTTTTTGAACCAAGAAGCTACCACCATCTTTTATTTACAGTCTATTGGTGTGCCTCTTGGTCTCCTCCTAGTTGGACCTGTTCAAATACCTCTCGAGGGAGGTGTCCAGGTCATATCCTGTTAAAAATGACCAAATCACCTCACCTGACTCCTTTAAACCCACTGTAAGCTTAAAATAATCTGTTCTTCACAGGGTTCAGAGACCTTATAAATGAAACCCAGTTCAGTCGTCTACAGCTCATGACCATAGAGTTGGATGGGAAAGTAGATTGGTTGGTAAATCGACTTTGCTTTTAGTGTCAGCGCTCTCTTCTCCACGAGAGACCAGCTCAGCATGTGAATCACTGCAGGCCCATTCCAACTGTCGATCTCAGGCAAACTGTTTATCCTCAAACTCCTTCACTTCAACAGTTCTCTCGGGGGAAGTTATCTTCATAAGAAATGTCAGGGTTCAGTGTCAGCCAGGTACTCGAGTTTCCTTCCCCAGTCCATAGACATGCATGTTAGGTTACTTGGTGATTCTCTCTGTGTTATCCCTGTGATAGATCCCCCTCTCACCCTATGTCAACTAGAATAGGCTCCAGCCCCTCCACCCTAATTTTGTGATGATTAAGAAAATGGATAGCTGTCATGTTTCGGTTTAAGCCTTAAATATAAAAGACCGCAAAGACTGGAAGTGAGCAGCTGTTAAATGAGATGGTCGAGCCTACCAAGTTGTTTGACAGCAATGAAGATGGCAATCTTCATTTGATCTAATTTGTCTCACATTTACTGAGATTAAACTGAGATGTTTCATGTATGTGATGTATGTGAGGCTTAGAGACCATGGGCCGTGTAAAAACAAGGTTGTTAGGCTGCGTGCCCTTAGTCAACAGTAATGTTAGCATTAGCTAGTAAACAATAATAACATAATATGGCAAACATCAAATATATTTTAATACATGAAATGTGTTTAATTAAAAATTACCAGTGGTGAAATTTAACTCAGCTGTTTGAGATACTGTGCTTCTGTAAAAAATTCAAGGTGCATTTATTTCCATTTCATAACACTTTATATCTTCTTCTAATCGTATCAGAGACAAATATCATTTAAGGGAATATATATGGATGTATTATATATGAAGGAGACAAATATAGCTCTTTAAAACATCTAGAAATATGGATTTTGGACAGATAACTAGTTAATTTAAACTTTTCTAGCAGTCCTTCACAAAGAGAGGACAGCCTGTCTATTCTCCCCAATTCTTCTCTCCACATCTCAGCTAGTGCCGGCTGGCTTTTCTTCCTCCTCCTCTTCCTCACACACTGCTGAATTTGCCCTGGAATATCATCAGGGGTGGAGAGCATCTGTGCCAGCACCTCTCCCTCAAAGATAGCACAGACGATCTGCAGCAGTGGGTTTCTCAGTCTCTCCTGACTCTCAACACTTGCAGTTCTTAGACAAGGGGAATTAAAATGTGCATTAAGTTGCAGGATTAAAGCACAATTTAAACTTATAAATACATATACATACTTTGTATTTTTCAATCAGAGAGAAATATAAGAGAAAGTGGAAAAAGGGGCAGGGCAGACGAAAGGTGATGGGCTCAGGTGGTATAAACCAGTACAGAAATAGCACATAAGAGAAGGAGTATTTCTACATTTAATGTCGGTCTGATTGTCTGGGGTTCTAAATAAGATGACAGCTAAATTAAATACAATATCCAGTCCACTGGCCAAACGTTTGGCTTGTGGCTCATTCATAACAGCCTCACAGATCTATCGTTACCTACAGCTACTTTGAATACGTCTGGTATTTATTTAGACTCTCTCTGATTGATCTTCCTGAGTTAACTTCAGTATTTACTTCCTGCAAACCATCAACGTGTCTATTAGACCCCATTCCTACAAGACTGAAAGAGTAGTTGTAAAACAGCTAACTGATCATCTGCAGAGGAACGGTTTATTTGAAGAGTTTCAGTCAGGTTTCA
>JAVDPK010000448.1:1370284-1397196 GCA_034780415.1 Cichlasoma orientale | reverse complement strand
ACACACACACACACACACACACACACACACACACACACACACACACACACACACACACACACACACACACTGACAAGTCTGACAGGTATCCAACATGGAGCATAAGGGGATTTGCAGTGTACTTTAAGCTGAGTCAGTGGGAATGTTTTTGCTCTTTATTTTGCTTAGGACTAACTCAAAGGTCTATAACAGAAAGAGCTCTGGGAGACAAAACAATTCTAATCCTCTGTGAAGGACCAAATTCTTTCAAGAATTGTTTCAACTCACTGCATAGCAAATACAGTACCAGTGTCCAAGCTTTTCACTGGTACTGTATGTTAATGCTGTTTTTACAGTGCACGTGCTCTTGCCTTTTCATCCTGGTAGCATCACATAAAAGTTACATCTTATGTGTCGTCATAAATTAAAGTCTAGTTAAATTACTGGATGTAGTTTCAGATCTAGTCCAATCAACAAAGGCTTGGCTGTTATTTGGCTTTCTACTGTATAAAAACCCATCACACAGTAATCTTTAGAGGTCAGGATGTAAACATTTGAATGTAAAATGATCATTAATTTATCAAATTAAATCATTTTTTGTCATTTTCCCCTTAGTATTTATGAAGGCCTCTGATGCACAATGTCCTCAAGGAGGTCTTCCCAGTCTGAATAACTGCACTTGAGAGGGGCCATGATAGCTGACTTCCCACTTTCTGCAAGAACTTTCTCCAGGAAACTCTGACGGACTCAGTTTCTCTATGCTGAAGCTGGGCGTTACTAAAGCTAGATTATTATGTTGTAATACCTGTTCTGAGCTAATTAAATTTTACCTCAACATAAACCCCAATATTCTAACAATTAAAAATACAAAAACTGAATTAAAAACTGGAAAACCTGGAATGAGACATTTTCAAACAAGTAAAACTAAACTGAAACAAGCAATCATACTCGTCAGCATGAAACTAAGAATTAATGAAATAATACAAAATTCTATTAACACTGAATCTACAAAAAATAAATAAATAAACCAGAAAAGTAAAAAAAAATCTAGCTGGACTAAAATTCTAGTCTCCTTAGCCAAACTTAAAGCCTATCATGACCTATTTTCAACAGAACACCCTGAAGACAAACTTCACCCTCTACCCTGTTGTGATGGCAGCCACACAGGATGTATTTTTGGCCTGCAGAGTTGTTGACTTTAATATTCTGAAAAATATTCCCCGCTTTGATGCAGGGATAATAGCATTTTAAAGTCAGACCATCTACAGCTGTTTTGGAGAAACATTAATTAGATTTGGAAAAGATCTCATTGTCTCTGAAAGTGTGATTAATATTATGAAATGATGTATTTTAACTCGTGATTTTTTTCTTAAATTTAGCTTTGGTCACTAAACCTTACCAAACAGTGAGTGAAACCTAAAAATAACCCTACAACTAAAACTAAAAATACAAAATCTTAACTTGTACTCAAACCTCAGTGTCCTCAGTGAAGCTCTGTGCTTGAGCCATTCATTCAACACGCTGTTTAAAAAAAACCTGTAAAATAACAGAATTATTCCAGCAGTTGGGGTGCCGGAAAAATACCATTAAAAACTGGAAATTTTCCATTTCATAAAAAAATGTAAATATTCTGGCAGCTGGGGCACCCGAAAGATTCCATAAAAAAGGCAAATTTTCTGTTAAATTTTTTTAAAAGTTATTAATTCGGCAGACTGGAGCAGGAAGGCATTGAAATCCCAACTTTCCGATTTGTAGGTGACCTCTTTAGATACAACCACCCCGACCAGCACCTGGTATTCCCAGGTGTTCCCCATCCAAGTACTAACTAGTCCCGACCCCGCTGAGCTTCCGAGATCAGACGTGCTCAGGGTGGTTGGGCTGTAAACTCTTTTGATAGTTTACTAATACCTCCAGATCTTATATACTCATTAAAAAAATTAAAATAATAATTGCTGCTCCAAGTGGAGGAGTTTAAGTATCTCGGGGTCTTGTTCACGAGTGAGGGGAGCAGGGAGCCGGGGATTGACAGGTGAACTAGGGCTGTGACTGCAGTGATGCAGACGCTGCACCGGTCCATCATGGTGAAGAGACAGCTGTGCAAAGATGCAGATTTACCGCTCAATCTATGTCCCGACTCCCTACACTCATCTCTGGCCACAAATTTTGGGTAGTGACCGAAAGAACAAGATCACGGATGTCTGTGTAGATTCTCAGTTATCCAGGTAGTAGTCTCTGGAGCTTGAAAAAGGCGACTGGACTTCTTTTTGTTTCTTGAAGACGTTTCACCTCTCATCCGAAAGGCTTCTTCAGTTCTCAACCAAATGGTGGAGAGACCCAGGTATTTAAACCCCTGTGGGCGTAGTCCCATACAGGGGATACAAGCGGTGGAAATGAGTTTCCTCCGAAGGGTGGCTGGCCTCTCTCTTAGAGATAGGTTGAGGACTGGAGTCATTCAGGAGGGACTAGAGCCGCTGCTCCTCCACATCGAAAGGTGGTTTGGGTACCTGAATGGATGTCTCCTGGGCACCTCTTAGGTGAGGTCATCCAGACATGTCCTACCAGGAGGAGGCCCGGAGCAGACCTTTGTGGAATTATGTTGAACTTTTGAATATTTTTACAGTCCTTTTCTATTAAAAAATAAATAAAAATCATGTTTATTCACAGGTACATGTTTTTCACATTATATTATATTAGATTTGTTAATTCACTCTCTGTTTTTTGTAATTTTATTGATATTTCACATATTTAAAAATAACAGGGAAGTTCTGTAAACTTCATAGGAAAAAAATCTGTTAAATTACAGATTTTTTTTTTACAGTGCACAAATCTTTACCTATTCCAACTTTGTTGCTTTATATATCTCAAATGATGTCTGCCAGAAGGACTTTCCAGGAGAAAGCAACAAACGTTTCCTTCTAGGTGGACGTGATTCCAGCCACACAGGATGCATTACTGGCCTGTAGAGTATTGTTGACTTTTCTGCAAAATATTTCCTGCATTAATACAGGGATAATAGCATTTTAGAGTCAGTCTAACTACAACAGTTTTGTAGAAGCATTGATCCTGATGGCAGATATGTATGAAAGTAGCTCAGGATTGCACTCTCAAGTCAATTCTGCAAGTCATTTTTCCAATGTTCGGCATTCAGCCCAGCACTGACTCTTCTCTTTGGAGCTTATTAGATCACCCCCTCCTCCTTCTCCACTTTTTTCTCTCTATATGCACTATAAACATATCCCTCCCCCTGCCTAGTGCCCATGTCATCCCTTCCCTGAGCTGCTAACACCAGAAAAGAAGGGTGTATGCATTCATGTATGCATGTGTACTTCCACATCCCATTCACACCTGCCCCTCAACATGTCTTTGTGATGACCTTTAAGCTGCAAAACCAGGGAGAAAAAAAAATCATCAAAGAAGATCTATGGAGACATTTGACTTTATTGTCAGTTTATCTCGCTGTAACTGTGCAGTATCTGGATGTGATTCACAAGCATGCATAGCAGCTATTTGTATGATAATGTAAAACACACCCAGTGGACAGGGTGCTCTATGTGATGCCATGCAGGAGACAGCTGACATAAGCACTTATTGAATCTTGCCAAGAATTCAGTTTAAATGTGAGCAATGCAGAGGGAATAGAAAGACAGAGAATGAGAAAAGGAGCTGGTGCTGGTGGTTCGCCCTGTAAATGTCAGCTTCACAGGGTCTCTGTCTTCTTCCTTTTGGGCTCTTTAGAGGAAGACGGCATAATTCAAATCTCTCGTGCTTATTTCAGCACTGGGAGTCAAATACAGTGGCCAGATTAATGAGCAACCAAGTTTCCATTCCACCCACTCCGACTCCTACGTTGTCGTTAGAAGAGGCTTCCAACACATTGTGGATGATATGACATGATATAATACACTCTCCCACCTCAAATCATATCTCTTTGTTGAGGTGTCTTTGAATAATGGGAATGTACATTAGTATACTCAGGGCTCCAAAAGCCTGTCTGAAAACATTACCAGTAAAATGTTTCATCTGGAGATAAAACACAAATGCATACTGAGGACAGGGTGAGCGCGTTCCATCAACGCGAAATATGAGGCACTGATTAGTTATAAATCTATTGTAGCTGGCTGGAGCAGATTACAGCACAAGGGGTTCTACTTTGAATTTGAAACTGAACATCAATGTGACATAGCCAGATTTTATTCAAGGTGTCCAGTGCTTTGTGTTTAAGTACCAGAGCACATCAAAGGCTTGTGCAGGGTTTCTCAGGCTATGTGACCGCAGTGGCAAGTTTACATATTTGAGCAGTTGCATTTTGTCAGGACAAGCAAGGTAAGCAGTGCTTACCCAGTGAAGTTGTAAAATTGATACAAATTAAAATGGTGAAAGCAATCAGTGTCTTTTCATCTCAAACAGCTTTCTGTCATGAATTTTCTTGCCTGTTTGCCACTATTCTTTACATTACTGCCATTCTGTGTCCACTATTGACTGTTATTGCAGGAGGTAAACTCGTCTTTGAGCTTGTCGAGCTAAGAGGCCAGCAGCCTTTTTTTGGTGGTTGTCTTCACATGTGCATGGTGGATAAACTTTGATCTTTGATGGGAGACTGAGAGGAGATTAACATGCGAGAGAAGCTGCTAGATTTGCTTCTACTGCTCTGAGATCAGTTACCATGTGCACGTTTGTGGAAACAGATCATTTTTCTCTTACTGACCATCTTGAGGCCCTAGAGTGACCTAGAGCTCAATTAACAGCTGATTTTTTTTCAGAGATATATGGTCCTCACAGGACAGCCAGGCTACAAACACAGAATACAGTGCATTACTGGAGATTAAATAGAATATAAAGTTTTTAAGATGAGCTCAAGCTTAACCTTTTGCAGAATTAATATTAATTCATATAACTTAGATGGGAAACATTTTTCTGCACAATAATTACTTTTACTCCTCTGCGAATCGTGATGGAGAGGTTTGTGTCTCCCAGTGATCCCGGGAGCTTCGCTGTCCGGGGGCTTTTACCTTCTGGTAGGGTCTCCCAAGGCAAATTAGTCCTAGGTGAGGGTCCATACAAAGATGGATTCAAATGACCCCTATGGAAGAATAATTAAGGGAACAGTTTACCCTGCCCGGGATAGGGTTATCAGGGCCCCACACTGGAGCCAGGCCTGGGGAGGGAGCTCAAGGGAGAGCATCTGGTGGTTGAGCCTTATCCCGTGGTGCCCAGCTGGGCACAGCCCGAAGAGCAGACATGGGCCCGTCCTCTTGTAAGCCCACCACCTACCCTTGGCCCCTGCCATGTGTCTCCGGCAGGGGCCAAGGGTGGAGGCCCTGGCATACGGACTCCTCCCTGGCTATCGAGGCTGGCTACTGGGACATGGAATGTCACCTCTCTGGTGGGGAAGGAGCCTAAGCTACTGCATGAGGTTGAGCGATACCGGCTAGATATAGTTGGGTTCACCTCAGCGCATGACCCAGAACAAGCTGGAGAGATTATATCTCTCGACTCTCCTGCCTGTCGCCTTGGTGTCCCTCTGGATGAGCTGGAGGACGTGGCTGGGGAGAGGGAGGTCTGGGCTTTCTTTGCTTAGTCTCTTGGCCCTCGACCCGGCCCCAGCAAAGCAGAAAAAAATGGATGGATGGAATAATTACTTTTAATCATTTACATACAATTTTTCAATAATACAGTTTTATGTAGAGTGATGTGTTTTTATAGTGTTTTACTGCTTCTTTTGTGAAAGTAATGGTTCTAAGAAAATCAACTACAAATCTTCAGCTAATCGTAAATATTAAAAAAAAAATAGTAAATATTTATTTAACTATAGAATAATAACAATTAACAGGAAGAGCACAACAATCTGCAGGAGTCTGTCAACATAAATGAGAGACTCCTGCAGACTGGCAGCACAAAATGGTATGTTTTTAATCTGGTATAATTTGCGAGTCATTGAATCACAGGACTCGATGCAGTGCTGTGATTCAATGGTTTGCAGAAACACCTTTAGCAGAAATTACTTCCTCTATCAGTCCCTTTATCAGGCACTCACATTGCAGGAATTTCTGCCAACTCTTCTTACAATGTTGCTTTAGTTCACTGAGGGTTATGCACAGCTCTTTCTAATGTACTGGCGCAAAATTTCAGTCAGGTTGAGGTCTCACGCGTGACTGGGCCATTGCATGTTTTTCCTAGCCATTCTGTTGTAGATTTACTGGTATGCTTGGGATCACAAGTAGCTCTTTCAATAATGTTTAGCATATATGAAACCAGGAGAAGAAGCTGGCAAAAATGCTGACTCTGTCAGTTAACAGATTTATCAATATCCCAGCTCTATCATTAAGATATGGGAGAATCTGAAGCATTATAATGTTTAAAAGCCAATTCTTTCAGCTGCAGCTCAGTGATTATTTAATGGTCTGAGAGCAAGTAAAGACACAATTCACATGAATGCTTAGACTATGTGCAAATTTGATATAAGCTCAGCAAGGATAAATAGGTGCTCTGTTTTAGGATCATATTTATGCTATAGAACATTAAAACTGTAGTAAAATTGTTTGCAGCCAACAGGGAAAAAAATCAAGTATTGAAGCTGTCTAAGAATCTATATTCATCACAAGTGCTCATCAGAGAAAGACAAAGACTTTAGATACTGTTAATAACTGTTAATTATTTTAGACCCTCTACTTGCACAGAGGTCTAAGAGATCTTCTGATATTAGTGATGGTGTTTTCCAGAGAACTGACAGTGACTTCATACTCACTGATCTCTAATCTGGAACATAACCAGTAAGAAGTGAACCACCTTTGAAGTTCTGAAAACCCAGGCTAACCCTAAAGGTACCCAGGGTTACTTCAGGGTTAGTGACCCTGCTAAAACTTCAAAGAAAGCTTTAGTAACATCACCAATAGCAGCAAAACCAGCAGTGCTTACTGACAGAAGCACAGAGTTCAGCATATCCTCAACAACTCACCTCAGTGTCACTGTCGTCAGTCAGAAGTGAGCTTTGTTCGTGTATTGGACACCTTTCACAAAGTTTTACAACCTCCTCAAGAGTAAATAGACATGGGCGCTTCATATCCAGCAGGCTATACTTACTACAGATGAATTGCAGCCAGAGTATTTGAGGAGACTTGGGAGATAAAAATGTAAAATATTTAATTGACACATGTACATTTTTTTTAATTCCTGATTTAAAATAAATATAGTGTGTAGAAAAACATTGTCTCTGGCCATTATGGGGAAATGCAGAGTGGCTGGCCGTGGCCTTTATGGGGGTACAGGGGAGTAAAGGCAGTAGAGTTTGGCCCTGGTACAGGGATCCTCCGGGTAAAACAGGTTCATCACTACGAATCTTTTTTTTTTTTTTTTTGCTTTGTCTCTCTTTATTCTGAGAGCAACTGAGCAGAACCCAACAGCTAATAAAATAGTAGATCAGTTTCCAGGGTGTGAATAAATCAGTGGGGTGTGTGTCTTTGAAATGTTTTTATTCATAAAATATGAATTTTGAAGCCTGTTAGTGCATTTATTATTCATTGCTGCTGTCAATATAACGTTTATAGAATAGAATTATGAATTTCAACTAAACAAATGTGGAAACACTGCTCAAAAACTTAAAGGAACACTTTGAAAACACATCAGATCTCAATGGGAAAAAGATCTCCCAGATCTGGATTAGAACATCACTGAGCTCCTGGACAGTCTGAAGTACAACCTGGTGGCAAAACATAATGCCAGAGGTTTTCTATTGGATTGAGGTCAGGTGAGTCTGGGGCCCAGTCAGTAGTGTCAATTCCTTCATCCTCCAGGAAATGCCTGCATACTCTTGTTACATGAGGGCGGGCATTGTTGTGCCCCCTGGCAGGGTCTCCCATGGCATTTGTTTGCACATTCTCTTAAAATTTGGTTAAAATTAGCTGAAAATGCTATCTACTCGAATACCCTGAACGATTTTGCCTAAATGATCATTTAGGTCTGTTTCCAATGGTAAATCTGGTAACTTTCAAAATAACACAATGACATGCAAATAGTGAAAAGATGAACAATATTTTTATGCTGCAGTTTTTGCTGTCCTCTCTCGGGGAAGTCTGGCACAAAAATATCTCTTCAGCAGAAAAACTGAAGCAGTAATGTTGAGGATTACTTGACTACACTGATGACTAGTTGGAGTTAGACCCATTCTGAATATCTGTTCAACAAGAAACTGAATAGAAGGTTCACATTGTTCAACAGCATCATTCAGGCTGACTGCAGGGTGCATTTGGAATACAAAATTCTGTAGTAAGTCCTGAAACCTTGAATATCATGAAGTCATTCAATAAGTAAACACACACTCAGGCCCGTATTGTTGCAGCCGTACAGTGCTGACGTTTCCTTTAGCAAGATTCTAAATCCCTCATATTTCCTGTAGCTGCCCCCTGACCTTCCTTTTAGAGAGAGAGAGAAAAAAAAACTTTACAGAGATCTTGAACAAATCACATTATTATTAGCTGTAAGTTGTGCTCACCCACAATCCTCCTGTAAGTGGGTGTGTGACATTTTACCAGAGAGAGAGAAGAGCTTTTTAATACTGCCAGCAACAGCAAGCAGTCCAGGCTTTCAGCTCTAATAATCTCAGTTGCTTCATTAGCACGGACAGCGCGTATGTGTCTATGAGTGGGTGTGGGAAAGAGAACGAGGGAAGAGCAGTGTTGATACTGTCACTCGGCTGCCATTATGCTTAAAACAACCCACAAACTGGCAGACAGACTCTAAGAAGAGCAATTATTAATATTTTCCCCCTGAAATGAGCCCTTGAAGAAGATGCATACAGTATGGACTCTCATTGTTTGGTGGCACTGAAGTCCCCTTTATGGGGACATGAAAGACACAATGATTTCTATTACCGGACCTTATCAGGAGCTTAGCCCAGAGATTAGCACTGGAAATTCTCTCTCGCTCTCTTTCAGTGTAAAGGCTGTTTCAGAAATTCACAGCTTACGAGTGAAAAAGGTTTAAAAGGTGAATTAGAATCCATTAGCATCAAACAGGTCCTTAAGTCAACTGCCACATTTTGAAAATGTCTTCATTATTCAGGGTGGATTCTCACTTCACTGGATGAGAATCTGTCTGTTCTGAGAGACAATCTGAACACTGTTGAATTGGGCCGAATGACTGAACAATAAGTAATAAATCTCCCTCCTACTTATAAATTCTGCCTCTGCACCATGCTTCTCTCATTTGCTTCAAGAGATGCTTCATTTTGACCCCTGAGGACGAGAGCCAGGGCCACAGCTAGTTTTAATCATGTTCTCCCTTCATCCGTACAGACTCACAGTTTAAGTGTTGGCTAGACTGAGAGTTGGATCACCCAAGAGAGCGGGGCAGGGATTACCTCTGCACATTGTCCCAGGGATTTGGGACTACATATAAACCCACATACATGCTTGCTTGGACATGCTCTCCTTGTAGTCTAGTGGACCGCAATAAAATGTAATAACATGGACTATTGAGGAGGCCCAGGCACCCTATGATGATTGAAATGGAGACACAAAGCTGTGGGAAATTGGAAGAAAAGCTCAAGCTCAGTCTCATTCTGCCACATGCAGCAAGATTGCTTCACTCATTTCTGCTGTGTAAGCTACAATCTTTGTGGCAGGTTAAGCCAATATCACAGAAAAATTATACATTATGTTTGCTTTCCCTTTAAGACGTCCACCTGTTTTAATACAGTCACCTTGACAGTATAGCTGGCTGCAAAAAGCAGATTATCCTCAGGACCGGACTGGCTGAGGAGCTGAGGATACTTTTACCTTTAGGTTGTTATTAATGCAGTTTTTCTGTTTGTTCCTGTCTTTTCTCTCACCACAGGGGCTAGATTAGTGACTAAAAACTTCCCTCTAAGGATAAAAGCATGACTGCCATGATTTGCCTTTTGTCTATCAGAGTGGCAGGTGTCAGGGTTTGCCCTTAAAGATCTGCCAGTAATTAACACTGCAAATGACTGAGACTCTCTCTGTGGATGACTTTGTCCAGGAGGGAAAAGACTATTAGAACTCAGATAAGGACAACTTGCTAATATAGTGCCAGAGTGCTGCGGTTCACTGCATTGATAATTTGTCACTGCTGTCTTTTTGTTTTGCTGAAGATGTAATTAGTTGTGTTTCTGTCAAAAATGATATATTTTTAGAAAACTTGGCAAAATAAAATGCTTTTCCATCAACAGAGTGCAATCTGTATTCGATTTCTATGAACCTACTGGGCATAATGAAACCTAAAATTTGTCTGGCAGAAGCCTCAAACACCAGGCTCGTGGGCTAAAGACATTTTCAAAAGCAAGCGCTGATGCTCTTTTAAACTGAAAATACTCATATATCAAAGAAACACTTGCATTGGTCATTTAAGGCCAAAAGGACAAACAACAGATATGATGATATGATGGGGGACATCCACCACATCATCCATCATGGTTGTGCAATGGAGGTATTCACTGCAGTGTTATAAACATGACAGCTAACCAAGTGTCAAATAATAGCTTGAGGTTGCACTGTCACGATTACAAACTTCAGTAATACTCAATAACACGTATACCCGCTGAGTCTAAAGTCACTCCCATTCACTTATAAAGCAGATTGCTTAGCATGACAGCTGACAGCTGGTTGCTACATGATATTCCAGGTTACTTTCAGTTACTTACATGTAGGTGTCTTCACCTCAAAATCAAGAAATTTTTAATTTGATGTCCTATTGATTACTAGATGGAAACTTGTATTGGTTTGAAAAATATTTCAGTATTACACGAAGATCAACCAAGTAAATACAAAATGCATTTTTCAAATGATGATATCATTTATTAGGAGAAAAAAATATCCCAAACCTACCTGGCCCTGTGTGAAAAAGCAAGATTTTATATGTCACATGCACAGTTATACCCAGTACAATGCACAGTGAAATATAAGCAGTAAGAATATATAAATTAGAAGAATAAAATGAGTAATTCACACATCGTAGAATATATAAATACAAAAACATATGTAATTCTCGTCACAGCACACAAGATAAAAAAATAAATAAATGTCTTTTCATGCATGTTATTACATATTGTGAGACCATGAATTTATTTGAAAGGCTTCAGCCAAATGCTTGGTTTCACATTGACAGTTGTCTGCTCATCACTGCAACAATTTGGGATCTCTGTCTGTCCTTGAAAGCCTCATTCCCCTTAACTTCCTCAGAAATCTGTTGAGACGGCCTCTTTCCCTTACCCTCCAGGTGACGCTTCCCAGCCAGTGCCCATACTCTCTGAAATCTCTGCTCACAAAACACCTCAGTCAGAAGAAAACTCCAGTCTATGCTTCACTTCCTAGAGTAGTGCTCCACTTCCTCTTCCACTGCTTCATCCATCCCCCAGCTTCAGCTTACCCCTTTAAGGGACTTTGTATTTGTTATTCCACCGCTGAGAGCGAAAGCCTCTGCTGGCCGCCAGCTTGTATATCCCAAACCATTAACAATATGACAGGAGGAGTTAGCTTGACTGGCATGTTTATTGTTCTGTTGACTGGGCAGTGCTAATGAGGCCCTCGCACACTGCTGGGCCAGCAGGATTATCCCAGCATCACAGGACAAGCACAAACAAGACCCACTGTCACTGACCATTTCCCTGGACATCCAGACACACATGAACACCCACTGGACTCATGGTGCTCCATTTCTTGTGTTTAAGAGCTGTAAATTCAATTTCTAAACGCATTTGAACAGGACATTTTTTAATAAATACTTTTTTTAACAAGCAGTTTTTAAATCAGTGGTTGGAAATCAAGAAAGAAGAAAGTAAACATTAGTATTATACATATAATTGATGTTTTAATAATGCAGTAACGTGAAAGCTGCATGGGCACAAAATACCAGAGGAAAGGCACTGAGTTCTCTACTGCAGGTCAGTCAGCTGAAAATGCATGGTAAACTTAGTCTCAGTGCATTAAATGGCAGATGCATTTTTTTTAGGCTTTGTAATGTGACATATTCTTGCAGTAAGCATGTCAACTATAACATTGTTCTGTGTAAGAATTCATTTATAAAACTCAACAACAGGCTTGATTCAGCATGGAGTCTGTAGAGGACCCACAGCAGTTCAAAGCTACAGACTGTTTAGTCCCATCATTATAGAGGTGTAAGACATTTAAGTTAAAAATTGAATGTTACTATGATTTGTATCAAGGACATACTGCAGTTATTTCCAAACAAGTTGGAGCACAAACCTTTCATAGTGCTTCATCAAAACTGGCACAATAGCATGTTCTTGAACCTCAGCAATATACAGTATAGTGGGATAGAGACAAAAAACTAAAACAGCAATGTATTCTATTGTCTTCTGCTTCCATATATTATCTATGCACTTGCACAAAATATGTATATTTTTAGTAAAGCACACAGGCACTCTAAACATATTTACCTGTTTCTCCCTCTTCAGTTACACAGATGCCACGTGTTTCACATGACTGTGTTGCAATGTATTACACAATCAGAGTAGTGTAATACCATTGTTATTATTTGCAATAACAGTGCAACACAATATCAAGCAATACAGTATCATGACAAAGTATTGTGAGTTGTTGATGAGACTAGGTTTGCCCTCATGCAGAAGGGGTGGAGTTGCCAGAATAACAGATATACAGAACAACTACAGGTACCTGCATATCCCACAAGCCAACAGGAACATGGTAGAGATGCTGGAACAGGAGCCGCAGCCAACTATTTCTGTAGCACATTTAAAAACAACAAAGTGCTTTACAAGTTAAGTAGAAAATATGATAGATCCACAGATCAATAAAGTAAGTAGAGTAAAACATAAAAACAAACAAATACAATAAATACAATGCAATAAAATGATAACACACTAAAACAAGAGACACCACAACATAAAACCTGATGGGACTCAAACTGGACTTGAATTTAAAGCCAAGTTAAAAAGGTGAGTTTTTAGAGAGGATTTAAATGACTGTGTGGACTCTGCAGTGCAAATGTAAAGTGGAAACTTATTCCAGAGTCTGCAAAAGCCCGATCCCCTCTATGCTTAAAACAGACCTCGGCTGCACTAAGAGCATCTGGCTAGATGATCTCATGGTGGTCTTTATAACTGTGTTCACTTGCTTCTCCAGTTTAATTCATTAGACAGAAAAGCAGATTTTGCAGCTTTAACGGTCCTCTGATATTCTGATAAACGATCACGCAGGATCTCTAAAGACACTCGGAGTTTGTCCTTCTTCCACTTTCTCTCAGCGCTCCGACATTCGCGTCTGAGAGCATGAGCGGTGTCATTCAGCCAGGGCTGATGTGACCATTTGGTGCCTTTAATCCTGAATGGAGCGACAGAATCCAGGATACCAGAACACACTGAGTTAGAAAGACTAACTAACTCTTCAACCTGTAGATCAGCACAGAGGTTGGCATCACAAAGGACAGAGTTAGTAAGAGTGAAGGAAAACTGAACAGCGGTTGAGGGATTTATCGTGCAGGTCTCTCACTGTTCAACCCCGGGTTACATACCACAAAATTAAACATAACAGGGAAATGGTCTGATATCCCACAGTCCTTGATTTCAGTCATACAGACGTCCACACCATATGACAGCACCAGATTGAGTGTATGTCCTTTTTCATGGGTTGGATCATTTACCCACTGAGTGAGATTAAAAGAGTCAATAAGGGTGAGGAAATCCTTTACCAGTGGTTCAGACTCACAACATACATGGATGTTAAAATCACTGACAATTAAAACACGGTCGTACTTTAACATGAGACTCCCCAGTAAGTCAGCAAAGTCCTAGATAAAGTCCTTAACGCCACCAGGACCCAAGTTGCAGACTATGCAGACTGTGGAAAGTTTGTAAGATGCATACACTGAAAGACACAGCTGAGTGGCTAGGATAGTGTACAGGAACATCTGTGCTGCATATGGATTAGAAGCCCCCAAGTCCCGATGGGAGACACCACTGAAGGTGGTTGAAAGAATAGGACTGTGGTCCTGTGGGACTTCAAGTTCCAGACAGACAGGCAGCTCCTGGCCAACCAACCAGACAGAGTGGTGGTTGACAAGGAGCAGAAGACTGCAGGTGTGATAGATGTGGCAATCCCAGTGGACAGCAACATCAGTAACAAGCAGCACGAGAAAATAGAGATGTAAGAATAATAATAACGATAATAATAACTCTATTTTTATAGCACTTTTTAAAGCACACGGTTACAATGTGCTTCACAGTTCAGATAAAAACACATTAAAGTGTACATATTCATACATGCAAACATTACACGGTCTTTCATTCATTCCTGTATACACACTCCTATATACACATATTAGAAACAAAAGGCCACATATAATGGGCAAGAGGTTAAGGAAAAGATAACCTATAGAAATGAGTTTTCAGCAGTGGTTTAAAACAAAGCACAGATTCAGCTTACCTGATAGACTGAGGAGGAGGGCTGTTACAAAGTTTAGGAGCTACAACCTGAAAAGCATGATCACCTCTGGTTTAAAATAAGAGTATGGAACATTTAGCAAACCCTGATCAGAAGATGAGAGAGGCCGACTGCAGTTTACAGTCTCAATAGCTCTGCTATTTATGCATCCATGTAAGGCTTTATAAATTTTTAATAAAATCTTAACATGAATTCTAAATTTCATTCGAAGCCAGTGAAGGGAAGCTAACAAGAACTTGCTGGCCAGCACATACCACCCCCATTCTTGCAACCTAGCTGCTGCATTCTGGACCGGCTGAAGACTGTGAATGACGGGAGTAACTAATAAATAACTTGTAATCTAACTTGGTTACTTCTAAATTTATGTATTCAGTAAAGTAACTAAGTTACTTTTTAAAGTAATCAGTAATAGGTAATCAGATTACTTTTTCAAGGTTTGTTTCGGTGCTGTGATTTTGTTGAAAACCATTCATCAAATATAATATTACCCTAAACCAGTCCAAGTAACTGGGCCACAGCTTTCTCGAGTTTGGAATCATCTGAAACAGTAGGATCTAGGAAGGGTTTTTAAGTAGACGGATGCAGATTACTTTAAAACAGTGGCTTTTTTTGAAGTAATCTGGCATGAACCCATATGATAGAGACTGACTGATTATGGAGAGGGGCCAGGGGGAGAGATGGCAGGAAGAACCTCATTAAGAAATTTGGGAATAATGTCCCTTGGGCAGGAAGAAGTGCACATATGAGAAACTATATCCAGGAGATCTGTCATCAAAATTGGATAAATCTCAGGTAACAGGTTAGGCTGACACTTGGACAGGTTGACAGGTTCCTGGCTTGAACTGTGATCTGATACCATCGATCTTAACAGCAAAAACATGGAGAAATTTTTCACAATCATCAGACGACGTGGCAGGAAGACCAGGCTGAGCGGGTGTAAGAAGTCTGTTGATGGTGTTAAACAGAAATCTAGAATTGTGCTGGTCAAATGGAGGTTTGTATTTTTCCACCTCCGCTGAGCTTTTCTGCACTCTCTTCTATGATGGTGAATATAATTATCGATCCAAGGAGAGGGACTGACGGCTGGAGCTAATCTGGATTTTTAAAGGGGCTAAGTTATCAAGACCTAATGTACACATATTAAACCAATTACATGAATTATTGAGATTTAAAAATGTAGGTGTTGAGATGGACAAACAAGAGAACTGAAAGTCTAGCTGCTCATTAAAGATGCGAGTGTATTTCTCCAGGAATCTTCAGGACAGGCAGAGAGTGAAAACAAACTCTAGCGTGTGGGACCTTTAACATGCTGCACCAAATTAAATGGTTTTGCAAGAGAAAGAAATTCAGTGACAATACAATTAGAGGAATTATCAATATGTCTGTGTAGGTTCTCAGTCATCCAGGTTTATTTCTCTCTCTGAGAACTGAAGAAGCCTTTCAGATGAGGGTGAAACGTATTTTTCAAGCTCCATAGCGGAATTATCAATATGTAAGTTAAAGTCACTGACCAAAATGAGCTTGTCAAATTTATGAAAGATCTGAGGACTCATTTAGGTATCCAGTGGGGGGGATTTAGGAGGTCAGTAGATAAGAAATACAACAAACTGGATTTTTACACACAATTATGAACGGTAGAAATTTGAATGAATTAAACAAACTGGAAGTAAATGGAAGACAATTGAAGTTGTCCTTATAAAACTCAGTTATTCCCCCAGCATGACCTTTGGTGGGACAAAGGTCCACAAGGGAGCAGCAGTCCACTGGCTTGAGCCAAGTCTTGGTGATACAAAAATGTCTAATTTCCAAGCAGTAATAAATTCATTTAGAATAAATTATTTAGTGGACAAATACCTATAGTTAAGAAGGGCAATAACTGCTGAACTGGCAGGGTTTGGGGGCTGTGATTTACAGGGCACAGGAATTAGATTACCAAGTCCAGGAGCAGAAATGTGATGAAAATGAGACGTTTTCCTTCTGTGCCTTATAGTTAAGGGATTAGTAAAACTGCAGTATCAGTGGAATATGAGGTTGGTGAATATTATGACTAGGTCGTTTTGTCTTAATTTGTGATCATGGCTTAGAAATTGGGATAATGGGCAATGAGTACGGCTGAGCATAAGGTATGGGACGAGCCGGTGACAGTGTTGCGGACATAGAAGGGCAATACAGTGTACTCAGTGAGTGAGCCCTGTAAAAGGAGTTGCTAGATAAAACAGAACTATTCATTACCACACTGGCACACACCAGAAGAGGAAGAAGGCTCCAAAGAGGGGGTGTGGGATGTAAACAGTCACATGGAGCAGACTGGGCAGTATTGCATGTTAGCTGCTAAAACTCAGCTACATAGAGGCGGACTTCACCATTCCTAAAATGGTAAATGGACTGGTTCTTATACAATGCTTTTATTCTTTCACCCATTCACACCAGCACTTTGTATCTAACATTGACAAAATCTGATGCGTGCATTGGAGGGAACTTGGGGTTCAGTTTCTTGCCCAAGGACACTTTGCCATGCAGACTGGAACTACCAACCTTCTGATTAGTAGATGACAGGGAAACAGTGTATGACTGCATTGAAAAAGTGAGTGTTCCTAACAACAGAATCTCCCACTGTTAAAGTGGTTGGTGAGAAGAGGGGATGAGCAGATGAAGGCTGTGTGTTCTTAGGCGAGAGAAGAGTGTGATCCTCACTGTGTGTCCAGAGGGGCAGTGGCGTTGGACCTACAGTAGGGCAAGTACCAAGGGAACTGAAGGAACAGCTGAAGCAGGTATGTAAAATTCCAGGCACAACATTAGACCTCTCTATCCAGAAGAGCGCAGGCCTAGGAAGTTTCAGATTTGGGTTTTGGCTGTGCAGATTTATAGTTAGAGCTGTCTAAGGGTTAAAAACAAGCATATGTGAAGCTGAGAGGATGGAAAATCTGGCTATGGCTAATGTTTGACCATAGCCAGTACAACTGGTTGGAATGTCTGAAGCAGAAAGACGTCACTGGTGTACTGACGGATGTGGAACAGGTAGACCCAGGAAAACAACAGGGGTTGATGACAGAAACATTCTAAGTGCTGTAAAGAAAGACCCTAAAACAGCTGTTAGTGACATCAGCAACAACCTCCAGAGGACAGGAGTGAAGGTATGACAATCTACTGTTCTCAGAAGGCTTCATGGACAGAGAGCACAGAGGCTTCACCAGACGATGCAAACCACTAATTAGCAAGAAGAACAGGTAGGCTAGGATTTGCAACTAAATATTAATTTTTATTCACTTTAATCTATTTTAAGTTTATCTATTCCCATACTTTTACTCACAAAAATCATCCTTCATCACTCTGATAAACAGACTGATTACATTCTCACATTGTATGGGAGTTGATTCACTAAGTGTTTGGGTCTGACATTAGAGCCACTTCAAAGACCTGTATTGGACTCCTTCCACAAAGTTTGTATGGCGTCCTCTAGAGCACAGAAATGTGCAAACCAGGTATATTGACAACTGAGATAAACAGTGGACTGACAGGCTGTATTTGCAGTACTACTGATGAATGCCAGTGTTTGGGGTGACTCCAGGGTAAAAACATAAAATACAGCAAAATATTTAATTAACACATTTATTTGTAGTCCTGATTTATTGCAAAGTATTGATATTATTGAAACATGTTAAAATTAGTGTTTACAAAAATGTTTTTATACACAATCAGTAGAAACACGCTGGCCATCTGCAGCCGGGTGGCCATGGCTGCTATGGGGTACAGAGGGTACTTGTCTTGTGCTCTCTGAATGATGGTGGACATCACCTCAATGGAGTCTTCCCTATGATCCAGGACTGTGAACTCCCTTTTTTGAAAAAAAAAAAAAAAAAAAAAAGGGGCATTCAGAAAAAAAGGGGGCTGGTTGTATCACCCCTCTGCAGCAAGAACTCAGCTGGCAATGAGTATTTCATATCACTGAAGGAAATTTGGCCCACTCTTTTTTGGAAAAGTGTTTCAAATCAGCCACATTGGACGGTTTTCTTGCATGAATGACCCGTGTTATCTGTGCACCACTCCAAACCACTCTGTGTATCCTTCAGCTTTTAAAGATTAAAAGCCACAAGATTTTTCCTGGATTTACTAAATGTTGGGTGGTGAAGAGACTAAAACATCTGCTTTGACACCTTCTTCAGCTGTCAGTGTCACTGCTGCAATCCAGCACGTCCCTGAAGCCTGTGTGAAGCATGTGTGGGTGGATGACAGATGTGTAGAGTGCTCATGTAGAGTAGTAAAGCACTGCATCAGAACCAGTCAATTTACCATTATTTTACGTTCCTCCCAAAGCAACTCAATTGGATTTATGTCCTGGCTTTGATTAGGCCACTCCAAAACCATAATTTTGGTTTTGGGCCATTAAGAGGTGGATTTGCTGGTGTTTGGAGATCATCATCCTGCTGCATAATCCAAGTGTGTTTGAGCTTCAGGGCACGAACTGATGCCCTGACATTCTTTTGAGAGCAGAACTCGTGGTTCTTTTAATTGAGTCACGTTGTCTACATCCTGAAGCAACAAAGCAGATACAGACCATCACACCACCCCCACTGTGCTTTGACTGTTAATATGAGGTTCTTTTTATGAAATGTTATTAGTTTTACACCAAATGTAAAATGCAAACCTTTCAAAAAAAAAATTCAACTTTTGTCTCATCAGTCCACAGAATATTTTTCCAAAAGTTTTGGGGATCATGAAGGTGTTTTTTTGTGGCAAATGTGAGCCAATCCTCTGTGTTCTTTTTGGTCAGCAGTGGCTTTCCCCTTGGAATTCTTCCATGGATGCTTGCCCAGTCTCTTTCTCATTGTTAAATCATGAACACTGACCTTAACTGAGGCAAGTGAGGCCTGCAGTTCTTTAGATGAGTCATCAGTGTACTCTTGGAGTAATTTTGGTAGGCTGGCTACTTCTGGGAATGTTTACCGCTGTTCCAAGTTTTCTCCATTTGTGGATAATGGCTCTCACTGTGGTTTGCTGTAGTCCCAAAACCTTAGAAATGGCTTTGTAATCTTTTCCAGCCTGATAAATGGACAGGTTCTTAAATAGCACTTTTCAACTCTGAGTGCTCAAAGCCTCTTATAACAACATGTCTCATTCACTCAAACACTTTTTTCTATGTCTAAGTGCTTTCTATCTAACATTCACACACTGATGAGCACGTCGGGAACAAATCAGGGTTCAGTATCTTGCCCAAGGATACTTTGGCGTGCAGACTGGAGCAGCCAGGGACCAACAGGCTCCATTTAAGTGATTTCTTCATTCAACAGGTCTGGAGGTAATCAGGCTTGGGTGTGGCTAGTGAAATTGAACTCAGCTTTGCAAAAATGTGGTTAATCACAGTTAATTCATGATTTAATGGGGGAAGGGGAAATTGCTTTTTCACACAGGGCTTGGATAGCTTATTTTTTCCTTAAGAAATGAAAGAATAATTTAAACTTTGTATTTGCTCGGGTTATCTTGATCTAATATTAACATTTGTTTGATGATCTGAATTGCTTGAGTGTGGCAAATATGCCAAAAAAAAAAGAAAAGAAATCAGGAAGGGGACAAATATTTTTCACAGCAGTATCTTAGCTGACTATTATAACACCAGTGCTGGTTTTGAATTTGCTTGTATTGCTATTAGAAACCCTGAAAGCCCTTAAAAGTTACTGGGTTTGGTAATTAATTGAAAAGTAATTTGGTTACCTATTAAATTATTTTATATATATCTGATATTTGGTACACATTTGTGGAGGGCCAAGAACTAGAGCCGAACTGAACACCATCTGGATCTGATCCATATTCTGGATTTGGATTTAACATGGGAAACTGCATATAACAGATAATTTTTAGTCATATCTCAGCTGAAAAAAAGAAGCATATCCCTATTATCCATGGACATGTAAAATTTGATCGGGGTATGATGTGAATATGTGATACCACCTTTGACTCTATCAATCCGATCACTCAGTTCTCCTATTATTGCCCACCCAACAAATAGCATATTTTCTCATTATGAGAATTAATCTTTTACAAAAAAAATAAAAATGATCTTAAAATGAAAGTTATTTTACTTCAGTTTTAAAACCTTGGAAAATGATGTGTTATTTCTGTGAAGTTTGGAGAGTGACATGTTTGTGAAACAGACAACATTTAAATGGGCTAAAACATCTGTCAGGGGCATGCTGTGTTGTGCACGGCACCAGTTCTTGTTAGGATTTTAAATCTAGGACTTTTACTTGTCATTTAGTAACCTGCTGTTTGACTTCAGCATAATTCATGGATCTGGGGCCTACTTCCATCAGTATACATACAGTAATGCACCATGTGGCATACAGAAAGTTAGACAGCTGGAGCTGTCCAAGGTACTGATTCCTCTGACCTGTGCACCAGTCTCTGAAAGAATGTAACAGCTGTGCAATGGGAAGTGCTTGGTTCTCCCCTACGCTAGCAGCTCAAGTTGCCCCCGATCTATCCATCGTAGTGCAAATGTGTGTGCAAATGTTAGAATGTGCTTAGGCATAGATTAAAGTGTTGTATGAATCTGAATGTGATTGGCTGAATGAGACTTGCAGTATAAAGTACTTTGAGTGCTCAACTGAGTAGAGAGGCGCTATATAAGTACAAGTCCTTTTACCACTGAAAGTGGGCTATAAGGATTCTTAAAATAATGTGTGTACAGATACTTTAGCCCTGACAGCATCTGATACACCCGTATCCAAAGCTGTTGTCATGCTTTTCTTTCTACTGTATTTGGCTACTTATCGCAGTGAAAGAAAAGAAAGATATAATATTCATTTAAATCGCAGTTCATAAAAAGTGGAGGTTGAACCTTGAATGTCATAGATGGCAGTGTAGCAATTTAACAGATTACCATGTCTTAAATAAAACTGCTAGAGACTACATACAAACCAAATGCCATCTGGAAAAATTACAGCATTGGATAATGTTTAATTAAATTGTGATCAAATCTAACAGGATGTAATTGTGTCTGTGACTTCCTGTACAAACTACAAGCTGCTGGAAGCTGACTCGCTGCAGCTCTTTGTCTCTGCCCCCTGCTGCTGCTGTCTGCTCTTGTCCTCTTTCCAGTTAAGGCACAGTTAATCTCAAATGAGCCCAACATACTGCTGAAGGTAACCGTAATTACAGAGGCCCTGCAGGTTTCCCTATGAACATAATGATTTTTTTTTTTTTTATAAACTTAAGTCTGGCACATAAAATACAACACTTTTAAAGCCAAGGTATTCATTGAACTTTTGAGAAAATCCTAGGATATGTTTAGGAAAGATCATGTACAGTAGTTGCATGCAGCATGATTAAGGAGCCCACCACTTTGCCTACATTTTCAATTTCCTGTAACCAAATTTTAAAACCAACCATTATTATTAATAATACCCACCTTGTTAAGTCAGCAGCTGTCAGGATTCTCTTGCTTCTGTTTTTCATCTAGTTTGCAAGCTCGTATTAGCCAAAACACTAATTTTACCAGCATTTACATACAATCACTAAGCAAGACAGTCAGCTAACTGCAACTATGTTATACAATTCTGTATTCGTACCGTGTAGTTATTTGTAACATTGGCTCTTAAAGTAAGTTAAAAGTGGCCAACTAAGTTAGAAGTCAGTGCTAGGAGTTTAGATGAACTGCTTCGTTAGATAAGATTATCAAAGACCAATAGAATGATTGGCTTTTTTCTGGCACTCCAATGCTGTTGACCAGCAGGGTGCTGGTGGAAACTGTGCTACTGTTGGCCAAAGTTAGACGATGAGGCGAGGAGGAAGGCGTTTTTGGAGTTAGTGAGAGAGAAGGACAGGCAGGAGTGTGGAGGTGAGAGTAGGGAATTTAAATGTAGGGACTGTGATGGGTAAAGGGAGAGAGCTGGCTGATATGATAGAGAGACCAGGATGCCAGGAGCACTGACGGTGGATTTAAACTGTTCTACCAGATGGGAAACAAAATGATGTAAGAGCTTGAAGGTAGAGTATGTGAATAGTGTTGTGGAGGTAAAGAGTGTGTCGGACAGGATTATGAGTTTAAGCTGGAAGTTGAAGATGTGATGTTGAATGTTGCCAGTGCATATATCCCACAAGTTAGATATCAATAAGGAGGGAAAGAGGAATGCTGTAGAAAAAACAGTGCAATCTGAAGGAGGTGCTAGGTGGTGGCAGGGGAGAATGTAGTTAGATTGTAGTCTTTAGGATGACTTTGGAAATCAAGAAGAGGAAGTGAATAACGTCAGAGCAAAGGATTAAATCGTGGAAGAACAATTCAGGGAGTTGAGACAGGCTCCGGGTGGTCAGTGAAGAGTTGCCACATGACTGGGTAGGTATCGCTGAAATGGTGTGGTGAAACTACCAAGAAGGCATTTAGCATGTCCTCTGGACAGAGAAAACAAGTCAAGGAGATGTCATGATGCAATGAATAAGTACAGTATAGTGTTCAAAGAAAGAGGTTGGAAAAGAAAAAGTGGGATAATCAGGGAGGTGAAGAAAGCAGACAGCAGCACTTGAAGTCTGGGCGCATGGCAAAGAGATAGTTGGCAAATCAATGGAAAAGGCTTCTAATGAGTTGTAGAGATTCTGCTGGAAAAGCTGTACAGCAGGTTAGAGTGATTAAAGATAAAGATATAAATGTACTAAGTTAAGAAAATGTGTTGGAAAGATGGAGTACTTTGAGGAACTGGATAGATGAAGTGAATATAGTGAATTAGGAAGTGCAGAGGATTAGTAAGGAGGAAGTGAGGGCTATGAAGAGGGTGAAGAGTGAAAATGCAGTTCTGATGACAGAGCTGTGGAAGTCTAAGATAGAGGGCAGTGGACGTTTTAACCAGCTTGTTTAACACATTCTTGGAGATTGAGAAGATGCCTAAAGAATGGAGAGAAAGTATACTGGTACCAATTTTCAAGAACAAGGGTGATGTGGAGAGCTGTAGTAACTACAGAGGGATAAAGATGATACCATGAAGTTATGGAAAAGACTGTCAAACCTAGGCTAAGAAGAGCTGTGATATCAGTGAGCAGCAACATGGTTTCATGCTGTGCCGTGCAGTGAGAACTCTTCCTGGACATCTTCATCTGTCTGCACTCCTTCCTGGCTGCAGAATTGTAAAATTCTAATACCACTATATTTATCTATTTATTATAAGTTGACAATGACAATTGGTGGAGAAAATTTTTAGAGCCATTGCTTTAGCAAAAGTATCAGTAAAATACTTATTGTTGATACTTTATGTAGAATTTTGTTTTACATGTAGCGAAGTGTTTTCATAATATTTCGTCTGCAGAAAAATGTTCCCCATCAGTGTTATATGGCTCAGTATTACTGCTGCAGATGATTAAGGCTGAGCTCATTTTAAACACTGTATATTCTGTTTAATCTACAGTAATGCTTCATAGTTTATAAAATTATACACGCAGGATTGTAGTGTCTTTCCTGTGAGGACCGCAACATCATTTAATAAGCTCAGAAACACATCTCAATTTTAAAAAAGTATATTAAATACAAAAACAAAAAAACAACTGAATTAAAAGGTTTGAGCATGTGACATGAATAACTATGTATCTAAAGGAGGATTAAAAATGAATAAATAATGAAGGTGCTGTTATTAGTAAAACAGCTGGATAAACTGGATAAAGTGATTTCTTAGAGATGGTAATCTGCAACTGTTTGTTGTGATTGGGCCCAATGTTCTCTAGTGGGCGCTATGCTCACTGCCCAGCACTGTGGAGACCAATCAGCATTTGCCACTGAATACCAGAATATGCAGCTGGAGCCCTCCCTGTGCTGTTCACAGATGAGAGCAGGTTCACCCTGAGTACATGTGACAAACCTGAAAGGGTCTGGAGAAGCCGTGAAGAACGTTATGCTGCCTGGAACATCATTCAGCATCACTGGTTTTGTGGTGGGTCAGCGATGGTCTGGGGAGGCATATCCATGGAGGGATGCAAAGACCTCTACAGGTTAGACAACAGCAACCTGACTGCCATCAGGTATCAGGATGAAATCCTTGAACCCATTGTCAGACCCTACGCTGGTGCTGTGGGTCCTGGGTTCCTCCTGGTGCACAACAATGCCCAAACTCATGCGGTGAGAGTATGCAGGCAGTTCCTGCAGGATGACGGAACTGATGCCACTGACTGGCCCCCACACTCGCCTGACCTAAATCCAATAGAACACCTCTGGGACATTGTTGGGAGGAGATCCATCCAGGGCACCATTGACCATTCTCATTGGGAGCATGCCCTGAAGTTGTCAGGCATGCACACAAGCACGTGGGGGTCGTACAAACTACTTAGTATCATTTTGAGTTTCTGCAATGGAATTTGGGCCAAAAGGACTAGCCTGACACATTATTTTTTCAGTTTGATTTTCTGGGTGTCAGCCTTTATGGGTTGATCATTTTCATGTGACATCCTTTCATTTCTAACACGTTACCCAGTCCATTTCAGTAGACGTATATGCATGATTTTTTGTCCCATTGAGATCTGTATGCAGAACTTACTCATGCAGGAATACAAAGAAGTGTTGTGCATTATCCCGAGGGTTTTTTTTCTTTTGTTTGTGTTGTTTTTACAAATTTACAGTCTACAAGTTCCCTCTGTTTTCGTAAATGTACTGCACCTGGTCCCTGTCCAGAGTTTTTATATAAGGCATAGCTCCTTCTGTTCACAGATGCACCAAAATGTCTGTTAAAATGCCCCCCTGGTGAGTAAACAGAAAGGAACCTGCAGTACCCGAACAGTGTTTCAAATTGAGAGTTAGCAGAATATGACAGCTCCTTTAATGCTGCTCTTAGACATTCATTATCATTAAGATGTTGGGGTCCATACTTGCTTAAGTAAGCATTTATTCCCAAGCTGTTAGGTCTATACAGCTATCGCTCTCTCAGCCCGGCTCTCACATTGCGGGCGAATTTAGAACTCAGCTTTACATCAGCAGTTGCAAAAGGAAGGCCCTTTTCTTATACTTTTCTTGATGCTTGTCCAAGAATGTACAGCAGGCACCGGGTCTTTGGGAGAGGGAGAGAATATATTTGTGTGTGTACTTTGCATTTCTCTAGTTGCCTCCTGAATAGAGACATTTTGTTAAAATTACCTCTAACCTTAGTTTGTTAAATGCTATGGATATTTTACCGTATCCAACACTGGTTTTATGTGTGTTAATGCATCTGGGTGTGTGTGTGTGTGTGTGTGTGTACATCTCATTTAGTGCCATTTGGAAATCAGAAATTGCCTTTCATTTTTGTAGTTGCACTTTAATCTCAAGTAAAGATACTCAACCTGCATGGATGCAACTTTAGACTTATTTGGGTGTGTCTGTATGTGTCCATAATATTGCACTGAGGTGCCAACATTTCTCTTTAATGAGAATCAGTGTCTCTCCAGGCTTTGGTTTTACAACTACACGAGATACTCTGCTGTGGAAGTAATTAATGTAGGGTTTAATTGTCCAGTAAGCATTTCCTCAGACCTCTGATCCCACGTTCACCACAACCCTGAACTCCAGTAAGCCCACAGGGACGACCCGACGTGCACCTCAGATCTGGCTGAGGCAGCTGCATAATTAGTCTGCAAACATGGCCTCACACACCCACACCCAGAGAGATTTCTATGTAAAAAAACACCCATTCTTTTAGAATGACTGTGAAAGACCAAAGTCATTCTTCACATATTGTCACCATTTCCCCAAATTATGAACATTTTGAAAAAGGTGGGACCGAATATGAAAGTGAATTGTCTGCTAATGATTTGTCTTTTTAATGACCAAGAGCCTGAATGAATAAAAGCAGCAGTTCTTCTGTTGGATTACTCTTTTTTGCATTGCATTCATTAAAGAACAGTTTATTTGTACAGCACCATTCAACAGCAATGCAACTCAAAGGTCAAAGATACAACCGAAGAAGAAAAGAAAAAAATGCATTATAAAAGAAAATCTTTTATTCAACTTGCAAAACAAGGTTGTATAATCCAATTGGAGATGTAGTCTCTTTGTGTTACTAATAAAACCAACAAAAATATAAATAAATGAGTTTCTATAGTGATTAAAATAAAGACATTTTCCTTGATATTTTTCAGAAGAAATTAATGATACAGCCTAAGTACAAACTTTCTAAAGCCCGGTGGTTTGGCAGATAGCAGCAGGGTGAACAGGCTGGGGCTGGGTACGCATTCTTTTAGTATCATTTCAACTCTGTACACCTCATGTCAGTAATATCGCTCAGGAAGTGGGCGTTTTTATATTAATTAACCACTGCAGAGCCTTCTTGTCATTGGCGTGCACATCCCATACAGTACCACCAGTTTGTAATGTTTCCATCAGAATTCTATTTCTAGTTAACAAAAACCTTCAGCTTTTTTCCCCTGAACTGCCAATATCTCAATAGACTGTAAATTAAGTATCAATGACGTGCAGGTTGGATCAATGCGGCCCGGCCGTACACATTCAGGTCGCATTTGAAAAGATCGTATAGGTATCGGATTTAGGACCACATA
>JAVDPK010000448.1:1317057-1347614 GCA_034780415.1 Cichlasoma orientale | reverse complement strand
GTGTGTGTGTGTGTGTGTGTGTGTGTGTGTGTGTGTGTGTGTACACACAGTAAATACAGTACTTACATTCACACGAATGTTCACACTGACACAATTTGAGGTTAACGAGCTCACCCAAGGACACTGTGACATGCAGACTGGAGGAGTCAGGGATCAGACCACCAATCTTCCTGCTCTGCCTCCTGAGTCACACCTGCCCCTGTGTGTGTGTGTGTGTCTGTGTGTGTTATCTTTTGGTTATCTTTTGGTTCATGTCCAGTACTTTATAAATGATTATTTATTTGCTACAACCATGACACATTCAAAAACATTTACCATTAAAACAAAAATTACCAGAATTGACAAACTTCCCAAATTGATCACAAGAATATGATCACATTTAGAAGTGCCTCGTAATGCTGCAGTTGTTTGTGTTAATATGGTATGTTTAGGTTTTGCACCAAAACAACCTGATCAAGTTAATTTTGCTACATAAAATTTTGCATTTGACAGCATAAGAGTTAACTTGTATGCTGTACAATTAATATCAGAGTAACGATTAAGATCCAGGTTTTGACCACATTGTATATAAAAAATGGGCAAAGCCACAGTGACATCACTTGTTGGTGTGTACTGTCAGCCACGAGCCTGGTATTTTGTTTGTTTTTTGTACCAGACTGTAGAACTGGAGCCCTATCAGCTAACAGTCTATCTAAATCATTAATATGCATTTTATTTTTTAAATTTTATTTTGACCATATTTGCACAAGAGGCTGCAGCTGTAAAGTTATTATCTAATGCCGGCTAACTTGGCAACACAATTCAATAAGAACAATCTGCATTGAAAAGTCTTGAGCCGCTCCTTATTTCATTATATTTTGCTAGGAAAATGGGAAATAGGTGCAGTGATGTATTGAAACACAAAGTTTAGCTTTATAGGCGACATTCCCAGGAAAGTTTTCTTTAAAGGTCTTCAGCAGAAGTTCTCCAGGCTTCCTGAAGGACATTGCAAAGCTCTTCTTGGGATGTTGGCTGTTTTTTGTTCTTTGTCAAGATTATCCCACATGGCTTTAATAATGTTGAGGTCTGGAGTCTAATTTTGCATAGCTCAGCCTTTTCTCCCTGTTCCTTTCCTTAATAATGGATTCTTGACAGCCACCCTTCCACTGAGACCATTTCTGATGAGGCTCCACAGTAGCTCAATCAGCTGAAAGGCCAGATGCATCTCTTTCTTAAGGACATGACTTTCAATGCCGGTGATCTGCTGTAGATAGATGGTTCTCCACTTTGGCCAGTTTCCTCAGTTTTCCCTGAACAGCAGGCTGAGAAATGCCAGGATTTCAGCTAATATCACCGTGTTGGTGCAAAATATTAACTGTGTTATCTTTGGCACGTTTTGTAGACTGATTAAAGACATTTGAACAAATGATGTGTTTTTGCAACAGGCTGTTAGTAACAAAGTGCCAACAAACTGAATTTAAATTTGGTTTACATTTGGTTAAGTTGTCTGATATGCACAGACACAGCACTGGGTCATCACTTGAGTTAGATGCATTTTTTTTGCTTGAATATTTCATAGGTCAACGTTAAGGGCACAGCTGTAAATAAGAATATGTTCTTAATCTCTCTGCCTGGTTAAATAAAGGTTTAAATTAAGTTAAGTGGCTCAACAAACAAACAAAATGAGGACTGGACTGGGAGCGAGTGAAAAAGTAATTAATGTCCAAAGAAAAACTTTAAAGACCTTCAGACAGCTTGAAGAACTATTCCTGAAAACCAGTTTAAAAATTACTAAATTTATAAAATGAATTAAGTGCTTGGAAACAAACTAAGGAAACGAGGAGCGACTCAGATCTGTTTTTACTAGAAAACTCTTTTAGTACAACTGAATGCCAAACAGGAGGAAATGACACCCATCTGTCACTAAAAGTGGCCACACCTCTAAATATGAATAGCTTTAGCCTTAATGCAGCTTAAAGGGTTCAAATAAAAGCAACCGGGCAGTAAATATGTTTATTTCTGCTGCATAGCTGGTGTAATAACAGTCTTTGGGGACTGATTTGATTTTGGAGCAAAAATCCAGCCTCACATAATTCAGGGAATTTCAGTTTTGGCACATCCATTCTGGCTTTTTTTTTTTTTTCGGCCCACTTTTTCTGCATTTTTTGTTTTGTTTTGTTTTGTTTTTTGCCAAAATATACTCAATTATCCTGAGAAACACCATCTTAAAAGTTAAAAGCCCAAATGTCTCACCTAAAAATCTTCTCATATATGCTATCCTCCTTCTTCTCATGTTCATTCTAATGTTAAAATATACAAATCATGAAATTTGAAAGTCATGTTCATAGTTTTCAAACCTGGTAAAAAAAAAAAATGTAAATGTAAAAATCCAATCTTGCGTGTTTGCAGTGAAAAAGTGAAAATGAGACGGTCCATACTGCCAACCTTCTTTGAGCATTTATATTTATAGCACACAAGCATTTTGGTGAATATTCTTGATATTCCTTCACATATTGTTTTGCTTCCTGAATATATTTTTTCCTCTCATTAGAACAATTGTATATGCAATGACACTAAAGGAATCTTGAGTCTTTTGAGCTGATGACTGGAGTCAGGAGTAAATGAGTAAAACGTGAGATTTCCATTTGACTCTATGACACTGACTTTGGTGCCTGAACAATGTGAGCTTGGTATCCAGAAGGTCTCCTGCCTCCACAGGAGATTTTGAGAGGTTGGTTGCATAAAAGGATGCAAAGAGTGAAACTCAAAAGCCTTTCTGTGCTACGATAAAACCATCCTGAGGTTGGGGCCGTAATCTGGTGAGCAATTAATTTAGAGTTGAGGGCTCAAGTCTCAGACAGTTGACCAGAAGCTACCAGAGTAGTCTTGGCTCTTTTGGGGGTGTGAATAAACAAGGTCACTTTCCCTGAAACAGGGCAGAATTGCACTAATCCTCTTTTCTATGGCTTTGAACACTTTCCTTAATTTCAATCTCATCAAATACTCTGTGTGCATCCAACCTTAAATCATTGCCCAGAGAATTACCCCACCCCCACCCCCACCAAAAAAGTCTGATCTAAACCTTCTTTTTCATGCTGATGAAATGGTGAACAACTCTTTGTCGCCACTGCTTCTGTCCTGCTTTATCTCTTCTTTCCTTCTCCTTCCACTGTCACTGTTAATTGCTTCCCCTCCACCTGCCTTCACTTGATTTCCACCTGTCTTATTGTGTGATGTGATTAAAATGTAAAATGCTGTGGTGGATGGAGCTGCTCGCCTCCTCCATCATTTCTTATTGCACTGGGAGCGTGCAGGGGAAGATTGACTGGGTCTGTAGCTTAACGTGCTATTTCCTCTAATGCACGGCAGGCATGAAGGCTGTTGGGGAGATTAATACTGGTTTGGGCTGTTTGTAACACTGGCATTTATTCTCTCCAAAGTCCCAGCCACCTGAGGCCACTTCTTCATTCCACCCATGCCAGGCCTGTTTACCTGGAAGCTATCTGCTTCTTGCCTCAAAGCCTCATTCTATTCTCTCTCCCTTTTGCATGCCTTCCTTGTTTACTCCTTCACATGTGCATGTATCTATCCTCTAATCTGATCCCTCCTCTCTTGCATCTTTTGCTCTCTATTGTCTTTGCCAACAGGGTGCCATGCCTCTTGATCTTTGAGATAATACAAGAAATAGCAAGAATAAGTTCAGGAAATCCAATACAGATTAGGCTAAGCAGGCTGATTCTCCTTTGCAGATCCAGCAGGTGCCATTAAAGTGAAAACGTCTACTTTTATGATGTAGAATTATGGGGTATCCGAGGACGAGGAGTGGTGGAAATGCACCCGATCAAAAACAGCCTCCTTCATCTGCGCATGAAGCCACGCTAAGAATGGCAGTGTCCTCCGAATAAGTAGGCAGCACAGAGAGGCCCAGCTGAGTTATAATTTAGGCTCCTCTTTCTGTTCTTGTTCATTTCTCGCCCCCTACCAAGATCCATTTCTTTCTGAAGCACAAGCAGCCTGCAAATTGTGCTTACAGCCTGAAAATGAATTTGGGAAAAGTTCAAGAGTACCATGTATGTGTTTCTCCCCTTTTTCAATTTACACTCATATTTTCTATAGTGCTGACATGCAGGGTAGTTCTGGTGTTAGGGTGGAGTAGAAGAGGCATTAAATCCTGTTGCTTTCTCATCAATAAAGTGTTTTCAGGCCTGCCCAAAAGGCACATGTTAACTAGTACACCTCACCCAGAGGGGTGCACTCAGTCTGCAATCTTATATATATATATACACACATATATATATATCCAGTGTTGTACCGTGAGTGCTGGCACTGTCTGCAGTCGTACTGGTTGTGCTCTTTTACAGGGTGGGTTAATAAATTGTACAAGTTCAGACACTGAAGGATTTCAGTGTCTGGCTGTGGTCGGGGTTTCCATGTAAATTGAATTAAATGTCACCTTCATCGTCCTACCACCACCTGCACTGAGCAGCTGTAGGATTAAAACCACTTATATGTTGTAAAAAAAATTGATCATGTCATTACAATGAAATGTTCTGCTGAAAATCCTTAAGCAGAAAATGACTTGCTTATCACTTTGTGACGCCTCCTAAACATTATTCCGAGCACACACCCCTGCCAGCTGATCAAGCCCACAGCAGCATCTTCCACGCCCCGCCACTCTGCAACAACTGCTCAGGAAACACTCCAGAAACGTGGCAGAGTAGAGATGCACCAACGGCCTGTGTACTGCTATTACTGCTAGCAGGAGAGCTAACATAATGTGAAGCTACCAGAATAGGCTCAGTAGTTTCCACTAGTCAGGACAGCTAACGGGGGGGCTGGCAAACCTTAGACTACAGCAGCGGTAATTTGTAAAGACAGGTCTGAGTCAAGTCACAGAGTCGTGACACCGTCAGCAGCCTTGTTAGCATAGCTAGCAGGCTGAGAGAGAGTAGAAGGGAGCAGTCACAGTAATGACCTTTCATACCTTTGACTGTCTCTGCATTACTGTAGGGTCTTTATCTGCAATATAAAGCGCCGTGAGGCGACTGTTTGTTGTGATTTGATACAAATGAAACTGAATTGAACTGAATACCCAACATTAGTGCACTGAAATCAGTCTGTGCCATTTCTAGAGCAAAGTTTTACCTGTTATTTTATAGGATTGGTGATTATTTCTAACATAACAGTGCCGAACGCTGCTTGGAGCCCTCCGCTGTATATAGAATCATCACAGTTTGTGTTTTGCACCTGCTACACAAACAGGTTTTCTGTGTGTATTTGTGCATTTTTACCTTAACAGCAAACTGCGGTCAAATGAATGAAGACGCTCTCCCTGCCGGCTCCTCTGCCTTCCTCTCACCCGCTCCCACGTTTGTGTGCTTGATGTAACGCTTTAACTGCAGTTGCAGTAAAACAACACGTTGTTAACTTGATTGTTTCATTGTCTCGTGTCTTGTTCACTCCACGGGTGACACGTGTGAGGAGGTGCGCTCACAGTGAGTGTAGGGAAAGGAGAATAGCAGTTAGTATGTAGCAGCCTAATTGCTCTCCTACTGAGCTGAAATGACACGAGTGTAAATAAATCCTGTTGTTAATAATTCTTTTAATAATTAGTATTTCAGTAAATTTATATTCTGTGGATTTGTTTGTTAGGTTTTATGTTACAGCGATAAGCAATCAGAGTTTAAGAATGATTCACAGTTTTTCTCCCACTGTGGAATATAGCCGATGTATTGTATCAGCAGCCTGTGTGATCACATTCCTCACACCTAGATATTAGTGTGAGAGCTGAATCCTTAAATAAATGCCCAAACTCCCAGATCCCAGTCTGATTCATCGTGTCTGCCGCCCTGTGCCAGACACCACGGGTCATCCCTGGAGGACCTGTGCCCATTCCCAAATATTCCAAACTGTTTTGGCAGAACAGAGAGAACTGCACAATATTAGGACAGTTTGTTGATTTTGTGAAATCCGAGCTGGATTGTTTTGTGGCTTTGGACAGCTGTCAGGAGTGGAAGTAAGTTAATCATTCCTTCTTTGTTTTGTTTTTTTCCACTCAGACAACTCACATTTGAAACGACTGATTTATTAATGCTGCAGAATAAAGTTAGATTTTGATGTCTAGGCTTAGCGCTCATCATTCTCCATAAATGTCCCAAAGCTGGGCAGTGATGAGTAAACATGCTCCAGAGGATGCTGGGGTTGTGGAGCAGGGGCACTGGCACGTTACTGGGAGAAGGAAGATACTTTCCTCAACAGGAAGTTTACGCCCCGTATCCAGCTGTGCGCCGTGTGGCTTTCACTCTTCCTCTTACGTATTCCTCCCACTTCAGTAATTGTTTCTGGTTAATTGTGTGGAGGTTTACGTGAGGAGAATTTAATGCTACAAGGTTTTTTTTTATTCTCTCCTATAGACAGTGTGAATCATGTCTCTGTGGTTTAGCGCTGTAACCGAGCACACGTGGTTGCAGAGTCTGAGTGTGAGACAAGGCTACACTGCTTCTGTCTGAGCCTTCATTATCCCCGCTATGCTCCTTTGTAATGGTCTTGTTTTTAACATCTCCTTCCTGTATCACAGAGGCCAAGGCTTGGATATAAAAAATTAATAACCATGGTCAAATGATACTCCATTTTGTTGCACACAAATTCAATAATCGTGTCTGATTTGCCTGTTTTTTCATTTTCTGCAGGCGGCAGAGGCAATATTTCATTTCAGATCTTCAACCTTTATCAAGTCACTTTAAAGAGTCAATTATTTTTACCCTCTTCACACATTTGAGTTATATTTTGTGACATATATTTCAGCTTTCTTCAAAGTGCTTTTAATATCAGCGTGCCCTCAGCGATCCCTTTAGTTATTTCCACTATGAACCAAAATAACAAGCAGTGAAGAGGAGAAAGGGTGATGATGTCAAAGATATGGATGTATGCTGGAAGGGTAGAGCAACAAATAGGGCCCCAATTTAATAACTCAAAGGTGCATTAAATAAACTGTTATGTGAACAAATATGAATCATATGTAAATGGAAGCGGCGGTTATCCCTGACTCCAACCCTCTCCTGGATGTTTTCATGTTGCAGCTCATCGTTTTGGTCCTGTCGCTCAAACTTTTGTTTTGTTTTTATCTTTTTGTAATTTTGAGATATGAAACCGTTATTGCAGTATTACAATTAATTATTATGCCAGCTAGCTACAGTGTCAGTGACCACAGCTCTGTCTATCAGCTAACTACGAGGCACAGACGGGCCAGTGAAGCTTCATGGTCACACATAGTTCACCAGTAATTTTCTCATTTCGCACGAGCCACAGAGCATCACAGCTAATGCCATTAACATGTGTAACGAATGAGCATCCGTATCAGTAATTAGTGGAATATCAGCTGAACGGGTATCAGTTATAACTGCCCGGCTTTTATTCCTCTGTTCAGCTTTTTTATGGTATTATTTGCTATTTTTATATGAGTAAAGGACCCAACAGCAATAGTAGAATAACAGCAAACGTAGTAGTTGTGACTTTTGTGTTTAAAAAATAATCCCAGGTGCTCAGGCTGGTGAGGTGAGTTAACTTAAACCAGGTGGGCCCGTGACCATCAGTTTCCAAAGCTGCATTAACTGCTATTTGCCTCAGAGGCAGACTTATGGATGGAGAATGTGTCTGTGGTGACAAGTGAAATTAGAACATGAAGTGTGTGTGAAAGATGAACAAAGTACAGACTGGGCTGAAAGTAACCAAATGTGGAGAAAGGAGAAGGTAGAAAGATGAGAAGGACGGAGTTCTGAGAGACTTTGTCCTTCACTTCGCTGATAGGGTGAGACTCCACCGCCAGAGGCCATCGTTTCACTCGCCTTTGATCTTCCCTCCCGCTTCAAACTTGTTACTCAGTGACAGTGATAATGATGTGCACTGAAAATATATTTGTTTTTTTCTTTTCCAAATACCTTCTCTTTTATCTGTTTACGCCACAGCCCCAAAGTGCAACACACACTCATATGATGAGAGTAACGCAGAGTAAACTGGATCATCTCCGTGGGTGTAATAACAGAGCTGACGTGTGTGTGTGTGTGTGTTTGAGACCACGTGTCCTCTCAGGATCATTATTACTCTTACTGAAATCTAGGGCTTATTGACAGACCCGAGCACACATCTCTGTGGTCACGCCTCCTTCTGCCTCAGCAACTGAATTTGTCTGTTGTCTCTGAGAGCGGGCCGGCAGCCGTTCATCGGGTATGACTGATGACGGGGGGGGGGGGGCAACACCTTCACTGTGGCATTTAATGCCAGGCTCCCTTATGAAACTGCATTCAGCTCCTTGTTTAGTGAGTGGTAGCTAAACACACACACACACACACACCTTCCCTCTTAATAGTTTTGCAGTGCATTCATGTGTGAGCTGGGGAGTAGCTCTAATCAAGAAATCAGAGACATGAGCATTAAAGTAACTGTATATGGATCTTAAGAGAGAACAAAGTATAGCTTTTTATTAAAATATCAGTTTTTACAAGTCTCATCTTTTTGATCTTCACAAACTAATTTCATCTAGAAAGAAGCAAATGAGCTTAAGTCTGTTTTTAAGCTGAACCGCCTCCATCCAAACACAGTTAAGTTGTTTCCTGCTGCAAATAAACTCTAACACCTCAGCTAATGACTGCAAAATCCCTCCGATTGTATGAGTTATCTTTAGAACATTGCCAAATGTAGCACATTGAATGATGATCCTAGTACTACTTTGACTGAAATTACTGTTGTTTTGCTGCATTTATGTTGCAGGGAGGCATTTTTAGAAAAGCTGGAAGAAGAGCCATAGAGCCGGATGGAGAGGGAAGATGCTGTGTAAATGCATGCAGACATTTTCAGGCACTCTCTCCAGTGACGCACTGTTAGCACTGTGTGTGGCTGTTCCCATAAAAAGTAAAGGCAGTCTCACTCCCAGTGATGCATGCTAGAACTCGTGGCATCATTTTTGAAAACACCAGACAGCTCAGTAACCTTTGATAGAAGTCCCTCAATATCTGAAATAGGAACCGTGGATCTGCACCCAGATGCTCTCTGCTCGTGTCATTATTGTTGTTCAGGTGTCTAAATCTAGCCAAATAATAAGTGAATGCAATCGATGTTATCTTAGCTGCTTATCTAACTTAGGGCCTGGTTGAGGAAGGGGAGTTCTGCTGGAGACTGTCCCAGCTGATATAGGCCAAAGGCAGGGCACAACATGGGCAGGGAGTCGGAGTAGCCAGAAGAAACCACACAGGCAAAGGCAGAACATACAAAAAGAAGTCTGAACCCAGAACCTTGCGAGGAGAGAACAGACCACCCAACTGAAAGAGAAAGTCAAAAGTGAAAGTAAAGCGTGGGAAGCAAACTGCTTTCCTCCCAAGCCGGCTTGTTTTAATTATTTTTTCTACCTCATCTGTGGAGATACTTCCAGAAAGTTACAGGGGTGCTTTAAAATGTCAGGGGATGAGCCTAGAGTGGGCTTGGAAAGCACCGCTAGGTATTAAATGAAAAAAAGAGACCCGGGAAGGGAAACCTAATCTATTTCTGAGAGATAAAGTAAATGGTCAGAACAGATGCACCTTGGTAGGTATGGTGATTTTTGACATTATCTGAAGCACCCTTTAGGATGCACCATAAATCTACACGCGAACAGGAAACAGATCTGATTGTGTGTCCGTGGGTGTAGGCTACATGTTCAGTGTTCACACACAATATCAGCACCAGCAAGTCAGTTTGCTGGAAGCGTCTGTGCAGGGGAGGATCTTTGGATATTAACTATATTATAGTTATTAAGTTTAAGTAACATATAGTAAGTAACATATTACAGCTGCCAGAGTGTGACGCTCCACCCACAGGCTGAATGCAGCAACCATCAAACACACTCGCTGGCGCCCAGCGGGCCTCAGAGCGGCGTGGTGTGTGGCCTGGTGAGGTTAGATGATACTGTACACATGGAAGACACGTGTAAAAAAACACAACTGAAGCTGTCAGGTCTGTGCACAACTTCAAAACACAAAAATGAGGAGGAGGCTGACTCTGCTGGACGCTGCCAAGTAAAAGTAGTGTTCCGCGAGTCTGTGCCAGCGAAATGCAGTTATTAGAGAACGTTTGGGAATAAAGATGATCTAAATAGTATTCCTGCTTGAGAATTACAAATTGTATATATCGTATATGCATTGTATATATATAGTTCTATTTCTGAGTAGAAAACATATACTTGTGCATTTTTTTGCCAACAATGGGAAATGACCTTGGCAAGGAGCACTGAGTGTGGGTGAAGATGGCTCAGTCAGTGTGAGCAGGATGTGTGTTCTTCACATCAACCACTTCAGTGACCTTGCTGCAGACACGAGACAAAAATACATGCTCGTTCCTCCATGCATCAAATCACACACCATAAAACAGCATATGCCGCCGCCCCGATATGAGTAACAGATCAACTGTAACAGATATTTTATGGACCCACTAGAATCTACCTCCTCTCCCGGACCTTCACACGAGCCATTGAAATGTGAGAGCAGCCTGCTGTCGGTCTTCGGCGCTGCTCTCTCCCTCTTGGTTTATCTATTGTGTTTGCTATTTATTGTTGCTTGTAAAGTGGTTTGCTCCAGCATGGCGGTAACACGAGCTAAAGCGTTTTTCCTGTACAGCACGCCACCATTAGAGAATGATAGACTGTAGTAATACGAGCTGGCAAATATCTCCTTGTTGCTACTTTTAAAGCTTTTATCTCAGATGTGGCATGAGTGTGCGCTCGAGTGGACAATGACAGCATGTTTTTCACTTAACGTGTGACTGATACCTGGTTCTTATTGAGCAACAGGCCAATGCATTTTTTGGGCCTCCTGAGAATGTGTATAAAAGATAATCGAGTGGAGATTTTGGTATCTGGATTTGGTTAATTTCATACTGGATTCAGCAAATTTGCAGATGCCGCTTCATCCTTTAAAAATATTGTTCGTGCCTTTGATGCAGCTTTTCTCGGGTTGTGTGTTTGGAGCGGTGCAGGACGAGCGGCTGTGGGTTGTGTGAAAATGATCAAATGGTTCTTTCCTATTCTGAGCATTCAAATCACTTTTTAAGATAAACCTAATTCAGCCAATCACACACACACATTCACACACATGTCCACACTGACACAATCTGAGGTTGGGTATCTCGCCCAAGGTCACTGCGACATGCAGGCCGGAGGAGTCAGGGATCAAACCACCAATCTTCCGATTAGGAGACGACCTGCTCTACCTCCTGAGTCACAGCTGCCCCATCCACCCGTGTGTGTGTGTGTGTGTGTGTGTGTGTGTGTGTGTGTGTGTCTGTGTGTGTGTGTGTGTGTGTGTGTGTCTGTGTGTGTGTGTGTGTGTGTCTGTGTGTCTGTGTGTGTGTCTGTGTGTCTGTGTGTGTGTGAGCGCAGCCTGAGCCGTCCATGCCCAGGCTATGGATGACATTTTGAGCTCTAATTGCCTGGCAGGTCACACTTGGATGGGCTGCAGTCCCAGAGGGAATATGACAAAGATGGAGTGGAGCTCACTGTGTCACACACACACACACACACACACACACACACCTCACTTACTGCCATCTATATGGGAGAAAGTGTATGTGTGTACCAGGTGACCTAGGTGCTGCACCCATGACCAATCTTAGGTGTGACTGAGGGGAGATGCATCTAGCAAGCATGTGTGGGCTCTTTTATCCCTGCAGCCTTACCACCTGCCTAACCTTGTGAACCTACAATCCTGCCATAGCTCAGAGGGAATTGCCACTCTTTGCCACACAAATCTAAGTAATACAATATACTGCAGCACAGGCGTCCAAACTGCACTGAATTCATCATCAGAAGAAACTCAGTATCCAGAAAAAGAGCTAATGATTGACAGGAGTGGGCTACGTTTTCAGCAGGACGGCATTACATTTGTGCTAATGCTTTCACTTTAAAAAGAAACTTTTAAAATAAACATACATAAACAAAAGACGCTTGAGTAAACAATTTCTGCAAGGCCGTCGTGGCAGTTTCTGAGCTGCAAATCCAACACCAGGCAAGGCTAAAGGCTGATTTGGATTTGATGACTTTCATTGACTTTCCATCACTTTGTTTCCCTCCATCATTGCTGGTAAATTGGTCTGTGTCTGATGAAACGCTAATGGAGAGCCTGCAAAATTTGCACTTGGCTATTAAACAGTATGTCAGTCAAAACACAATGAAAGCTGCGAAATGGAATTCGTTAGAGGACCTCAGTGAACGGCATACAAAACACTGAGCCTGTGTTTTTCTGAGCCAGCTCATCTTAAACTTCATATAAAAATACTTTAAAAATACTTTTAAAAAGATGTGTCTTTATTCATGACTTCAGTAAATTCCTCAGTAATGATGAATATATTTCCATTAATATTGATAGGGTGCATTCAGAGCATTCACAGCCTTCATTATGGGACTTAAAATGTGGTCAGTTTTCACACAATCTGTCTCACTGTGTATTTTAACTGTAGTTAAGTTGTTTTAAAAGTAAGATGCTGGTAAAAGGCTTCAGCGCTTTGCTCACTGTGCAGCACGTCGTAGGTGACGGTCGGTTGTGGACATTCGAGGATGCGAGTAAGCAGGCACGCCTATAATCTCTTTACCACAGCTTCATACGTCCATCAGCGCTAACATTTGTTCTCGTTCAGTTATTTCAGATACGTTTAACTCAGTACCCGCCTCACTTCATTTTCATTGACATTGCATAGTCACTGGTTGCCACAATGTAGCCAGTCTCTTCTTATATGGATGCAACAAGGACTGCCCATTAAGTCCTTGGACCTCAGATTCTTTACATGTTCTGTCTCAACATTTCATTGATGTAAATCCTTCAAACAATAAATGACTCACATCAGAGTTTTTCCCTGTTTGGACGTCAGTTACTTCCTTCTTGTAGCTGCTTGAAGGTCTCACCTCAAAGACCTCGTAAGTGTTTCTGTCACTGAGGGGTGTGTGCTCATTTTGGAGTGATAATTCGTTGACTTGAGAACAACCTCCAGTTTTCATGGTGACGTTGTGGTCTTCACTCAGGGATTTGATTGCCTTCGTTCCCTGAATGGTGAGGTGAGGAGGAGGTATTTTTGCACTGGAGAGGGCTGCTAATACCTTAATCTTGGTTTGTTCTGCTTTAGGGTGTGCCAGTTTATTAATCCTTATCACTGCTTCTGTGGCTGTGATGAGGTCCACTTTGGGCAGCTGTTGTGGTGATAATGCAAAATTGAGCCCCGTGGCAAGAATATCCCTTTCTGGTTTAGTGAGGTCCCTTTCTGATAAGTTCTTCACCCACTTTTCCTGCCCGTCTGTAGTTGTAGTGTCTTCCTGTTTTGGTCCAGATGGTCTCGGTATTAACTCAGAATAACAAGTCCTTGCTTGCAGTGTTTGGAATTTCTGAAGTTGTCTTTCTTTGCCTTTCATGTGTTGTGCCAACTGTGCTTTCCTCCAAGATGGAAGAAGTTAAAGTGTTGCCAGTTCCTGCAGGGTCTGGCTGGGCCTCGTCCTGGAATGCATCTATAGTGAAACGGGCCCGTCTTATCCTTTCACTCAGAACCTGTAGCTCTGTGTACCTTTCCTGAGGCCCAAAGCTCTTGGGAACCAGTCTGGACTGTCTTAAGAGTCCAGACTTGTAGAATACAAGGTTATAGTTGTTTTAGCACCGTCACACATACATCAATGTTTCAATAGCATAAAGAGGATCTGAGCATGTCCTTCACTGCTGCTGCTCCTTCATCGATGTTTGGAGCCTTGTGTTGTTCATTAGCTGAAAGTCAGCTTCTGCTTCCAATAAATAAGCTCCTCCCTGATTACTACAGACGACTCTTCGTCTTTGTATTCATTTCATCATCATAATGATAACTGTGAAATAGGCTGAGCAAAAACTGAGTGGATATGATGAGCATTAATGCATATTCACCTTTGCCTTGATCCATTTAGGACTGCACAAGTTTGAGCCACTTTACATTCTTCTCCTATTCACAGCACGATCAAGAGCTGGTTTGATTGGTGTTACTTTAAAGGCAACAATAATTGCCATATAAATAATATTTTTGTTTGTTTGCTTTGGATTTATTTTGCAAAGCATCTTCACTCTGCTTTCCATGCCTAAAACCTATGCACAGTGTACACAACATTCAAGGTTGACAGACTATGTATTTTCAATGGCAGAGCAATTTAGTCCAATTCTGCAGTTCTGAAAGGAGGCTCGTGGCATTAGCTATAAATGGGAAAATAAGTAGCAGAGCATATGGCAAGAGGATGACAAGGTCTTTGAGCTACTGCCTGCACACCAGTGTATGTTTTTGTATATGTGTGTGCTCGCAGTACAAGGCCACCCACAAAAGGAGAGCCTGATTGACAGCCAAAGAAACCTGTGAGAAGCAAACACACAGCAAACACACAGGCAAAGAAATGCACACCTGTACAGTCTCTGCTACATTTATCGACTACGCACTGGCAGCAGCTGTGGTCTGAGAAGTGATTCCCTCTCGGCTGCTATCAGCTATCATCCAACAATCAAACTAACGAACTGACAGAAATATTAATGTTTCTCCGCTGTTTTACTTCGGTCTATGTTCCTCATTTCCCTCTCGGAGGATCTAAAAAAACTCCATCTTTGGAGAGTTCACTTTATCGCCTAAAAATCGAGAGAAACTAAACCCATTTCTGTTTCATCACACGCTGCCTCGATTGCTGCTTCCACCCTTGCCGAGGTCCTCATGCATTCAAGGCAGAGCACATTGCAGCATGAAGCAAAGCAAAGGGTTACAGAGACCCGGGTCAAATACTGATACCAAATCATTGTTGTTGGAGGGTTTATTCCTTTGAACCCGTGGACTCTTTTTATTTGACTCCATGGGAGTTCTGAGTAAAGGCCTTTAACGGCCTGTAACGGATCTTAGTGATGCTACAAATAATTTTGGACAATTTTTTTTGTTTTAATGGTGAAGACGATGACTGTGACTGTGGGGACAGTTTGTTGAATTATCAGGATTTATAGAATCCATGATTAGATTTTTAGCAGCATGAAAACTGACAGTTTTGGACTCTCAGGAGAAAGAGGACAGTTCTTTAAGTCAAATTTCATGAATGTGGTTCTGATGGTTAACCTGCAGCTACTGTGGAGGTTCTTCTGTTTCTCACACTGCCTGACAGTGTGTAATTGGATTGTGCGGGATTTGTGGTGAGGGGTGCTGCCGAGGACAATAAGTACATAGTTGTTGTCAGAAGTTTGGGTGGGTGGGCGTTGTAGATATCCCAGTAATATTGTCATTGTGAATTTTTATGACCGTGATAAACTGGTGCGAAAGCACTGCTTCATGTAAAACACAGGGAAAGTCTTAAAGATACAATCTTACTGTTTGGCAGATCAGGCCTCTCATTTCTTCAGTCCCTGAGTCAGAGTGAAACCTTCAGACTGTCTGTGGTCTGAAGAGGCAAGCGCTGCCATGAGACCACTGGGCCCTCTGAGTACTGACTGATGGCTAAAGACTACTCAAACATCTCAACTTTCAGCTTAGACAGAATGCAGACGGCCTTCTGAGAGTGTCACTTTACAAATAATGCAGAGTGCTGAAGAGAAGGCCGATTAATGAATGGGTGGTGAGCCAGGTTTGCAAACAGATCGACTGCCATGTTTGACTTCCACCTTCTTTACCTCTGATTGTGCTGCTCCCGTTTCTCTCAGTCCTTCCAGTGCCGTCTCCCTTCCTTTATCTTTTTCTCCCTTATGGATTTTTACACTTTCACTTAATTCCACCCAGCCTTTCCACCTAGCCCGTGTCTGATTAGGAGGCCATTTATCACCGCTACGTAGAGGAGGGCTCGTTTTAATGCACGTGTTTTCACCTTCCTGGAAAAGACATGTTTTCCAGCAAAATTGCTTTTTTGACTCCCGATAGCATTAATCCCCCAGAACAGTCATTTTAAAGCACCACGCTTCTCCATCCCCTTTCGTGAAGTGCAAAAGCCATTAAAAGTTGTGAGTTTCCTCGTAATGGCATTATGAGTGAATTGTGTGGCTTGTGTTTGCCTAAACCTCCCTCAGGCCCTCGCCCACTCTCTCATGTTTTCTGTGGCATATGCACTTTCTCCCTCTTACCACTCCCACACGTACACCTCAGTCCACTCTGCTCATGTTCAGCACTGGACTCACTGTTTAAAAACAATTAGTCATTAAAAAAATACATCTAATTTCATTAGCTTGGAAGGCCATTTGCTTAACGAGTCATTACATTTTAGTAATTGTCCTCTGACTCCAAAATGAAAACGTCTTCCTTTTGAAATCATCAGTGTTCATGACCACTGCTCTTTTAATTCTCTCACTCAATTAAAATTTCACTTCTCTGGGGTGCTGAATAGAAGAAATAGACAGAATTTCTGAATACGAGTCCAAGTAAGAAAAGCTCGTTCATAATCACGAATTTATTATGACGTTCGGTTGAAATGATGTTGGAAACAATTTGACCAAAAATCTGATTCTCATGTTTTTGAAAAGAGGTCTAGAAAAAGATGTGCCTTCGTGTCTAAATGAAATTGAAAATAGAGTCTTTGTGCTGAGCACAAACCTGGAACCGCATGCGAGTCTGCACACCTGCACCACCGTAACACACAATACACCAACATTCATGTACATGACGTGCATAAGTGCTGTCTTTTACACTTCTGATGAACAGAAAATTGATCAGTGGCATCAACACAAATTTGGTTAATTCAGCTCCTTTGATTAGCCTGAAAAGCCTCATTTTGTTAGTTATTCAGGCTGCTTAGACACACGGATCCTCACCAAAGCTGAGGCAGCGCAGTCGCTGATGTGATTTCTTCCTTTGTTTATATGATATATGATGAAACAAGGGGCTCAGTTTTCTTTTTAATTAAAATGTTACAGTTACAGAGTCGGTGCACGTTCTCCTTTTGAAGGTTCTTTCAGAACTGGTCTCTCTGAGGTCCACTTCACAAGGTTACAAATACGAAGGCTCTGTCAGCAGTACCTTATAGAGCGCCACCCCAGTACTTTGTTTTTTGAGAGTGTAAATGCAAACAGGTTTACAGTCACACAGCGATGTGATTCATGCTTTGTGATTCTGTGGTAACTAATGCTAGAATTTGTACCACACTAATGTTTCTATAGGGTAGTTTTGCTGTCAGGTGACTTGCACGCGGGCTGGAAGCAGTCAGGAAAAGAGAGAAATAAGGAGCACGTGGCATCATCTATGCTTTTCATCACGAAGCCACATGGAGAGACTCGCCGATCTGTCCCTCAGCGTCAGGTGCTTATTTCAGTCAATTGCAGCCAGTGCAGCTTTCCTTCCAGGAAGTACACTGCTGCCGCACTTTGTTATTTTGCAAATGAGCCTCTGTTCTGAGAAAATGACATTCCAGCCTCATGAGAGGGGTGAAGGAAATTCATGAGGAGCCAAAGCGATTTGATTAATATGTGATGAAAAATTATCATTATCCAAATCACAATCTGTCACTCTTCCCACTACACTGAGACAAATGGCACTGCAAGACTCAGAGGAAAACAGTTGTGTCAAACTTTCTAGTTGTGTATTATATTTCTCACTGGCAATCATCACTGCACTGACTTCACATAAGACCCTAAAATCAGGTTCAGACTACATGATATCAGCACCAAAAAGGGACCTGAAAGGCAATATTATTATTATTATTTATTATTGTTATTGTTATTATTATTATTGGAATCTCCACGTGTATGTGGTTTTGTTCAATAGGAACACATGATTTCATCTATGGATGGTACACAGTACATGTTTCTCTCTTTTTCAGTCTTCCAAACTCTGATATCATGTCTCAGTAACCATTTTATCAGGCAAAGATATGAGTATTAGCAGAGAAAACAGGCTTGGATAGTCTAACAATAATTAGCCAGAACAACATTTACAAAGCTCCTGAGGACGAAGCCTTTCCCCAGATAGCAGACCGATCCGGGCCTAATCTCTGCTACATGCAGGTCAGAAAGGGTGGGAGATGTTGACCTGGTGTCCAGACGTGTTGATGTGACCTTGACACTGATGACTCTGATGTTGTTGTGCCAGCTAGATGTAGTGAAATCAACATTGTACTGACACACCCACTGAACAGGAACATGCAGTGGATTCATCCAGCGAGGGCGAGCACTGAAGTTAGCACACTGATGGCTCTCAAATAGGTGTCCCTCTGTCCTGCACTCCCTCCACTGAAGAGGCTCCATATTTTCCAAACTGTGCATCCAGACACTGAAGCTTGAAGTTGCTGTCTTTGCACCTCACTGATCAGTTCTGCTGCAGATCCAGGAAGTCTGTGTAGAGTCAGCCTTTGACAGCTGACGTCGCTCAAGATCACCGTGCAGCAACATCACTGCACATCTCAATCTGTCAAAAGACTCAGGAAGGCTTCTTTTAAAAGGATTCTTCATTTTAGCAATTATTCTCATAGCAGCAATTATTTTTCACAGAAAATGAAACACGTTTGCTTCATCATCATCATCATCATCATACTGAGTATTCCTGAAAACAACAAAAATGTGATTTAAACTGCACAGTTTAAATACTCAACAACACTACCGAGCAAAGTGGAGACTGATTCCTGGATTTCAGATCCTGGGAATATCAGTCAAATATCAGCGTTAAGTTTTAGATTAATTTAATTATACAATTTTATTCTTTCTCAACTCTGAAATCCAACCTGTTATTCTTTACATTTGTTTATGTGTCAAAGCTAATACATGTATTATTTCAGACTCTTGAAATACAGAAAATTATAAATTTAAAGAGTAATTTTTTTTTTTACTAAACACTAAAGAAATTTCAGGTGCACATAATGTAATTTAGCATGAGTTAAAAAAGTATGAAGAATACTCAGCAGAGTAGAGAACCATCAGACATATACAAGGTGTTAGATCTTATAATAATCCTTCTGCTTACACAATTTCTCTTAAAATTTGACTAAATGTGTAATTGTTACGTGGTAGAGGGGGGGCGGTTCATTTTAAATTTAGGCAGAGGGCAGCTTAAACAAAAATGGGAGGCAACCAAGGAGTAAACCAAATACAAAGGAATGGATAAAAGCATGCCATTTATTAAAAAACAAAAGCTAACACATTAAAAACAAGGTAAGCTCCACGTCCAGAAGGTCCCCACTCCCCTATGGCCATTGCAACAGTCAGTTCTTTCTTTCTGTTCACCACCTTGATGAAGTCCATTGTTGCTTTCTCCATGGCCATTGGTGTAGCACCTCTGCCAGTTCTCCTCTTTACATTGATTCAAGTCCATTCTTTTTCTGGTTCCCGGTGCATCCTCTCTGCAGCTCTGTCTTGCCGCTTTCTCCTCTGTTTGTGCTCTCCTTCTCTGCTGCTCCTCCACTCTTTATAAAGATGCCCCAGCAGGTGTTGCCCATTCCCCTAACTGATGAGGCAGGAAGTAAAAACCAAACAATAAAAGCATGCAATACACCCACTTAAACATGCAAATATAAAACCAAATAAAACCTATAAAACATTAAAATTACTTCTGCCACATCACATAATTAAACACATAAAATAATGCAGTTGAAAGCTCAATGATGCTCACTACTGTACAGAACAGCAGGAACTGTGCAGGACCAACAGCAGATGTCTGTCAGCAACGAAATGAAATGCTACATATTTGTGTGTGTAAACGTAAACAATGCTAAAGCTGACTATGAGCATAGTTACCTTTTTTATTTTGGTGATGATCTGTTTTTGTGTTAGTATTATTAATAATAAGTGCATCCCAGTGGGGAACCTGTGGAAGATGTTGGTCCAGCCTTGTAAGAACTGAGTGACTTTCTCATGTGAGTGTGTGGGAAGCAGCGTTTTCAGCACATAACTCCAGCCCAGGGATCGGGCCAAACGGAGTGCAGCTAGAACCCTGCAGCCCTGGTGATTAAAGGAAGGCAGGTCCCTGCAACAGTAACTACGGTGCCTTTCTTTGTCACTGCAGCGCCTTCATAAGTTCATGGCAGATTATAGCAGCACCATCCTGTCAGTATACACTTACAGAGGCTGTGGCTATGTGCTGGTAAGGTTACTGCCCACATACGTCCAACAGAGCAGCCACATCAACAAGAGCTGCAGCAAAGTCCATTTTTTTATATCCCAAAAATATGACCTTAGATGAGTGTACAGCAGCAGAGATGTTTCAACAAGCCAATCATCAAAACAGCAGATGCAGCTTGATCGGGTTTACCGGCTGACATCACGACCGTTCTGGAGAAAATAAAAAGTGATACCATTTCACGGAATTAAACGTTGGCATGAAATATAAGCCATCAAATAGTTTCTTTAAAAGTCCCATTAGATTTTTAATGTACCTTTTTACACACACACACACACACACACACACACACACACACACACACCTATCTAATGTCCTTTGCAACTCTATACTCACACAAGTGCTCTCCGAAAGAATGGAGATCAACAAAGACGGCCGAGACACAGAGTTTCACAACTCACTTACCACTGAGCTGAGTGATGGCCAGCAGGGAGAAAATCAATAGCAGGAGGGTAGACACCATCAAAGCTGTCCACGGACCAACATCCCGTTACTGTCGACAGGTTTTAATCCATAAAGCTGGAGTCTCCCCCAGAACAAAGCGAGAGACAAGAGAGTCTTCTCTTATCTCCATCGGGGCTTTGATTTACAAAGGCCTATCACTGTGGAGTTAGAGGGGAAGTACGTGGAATTATGGTTAGGATTAGTCTCTGGTAGGAAACGACGGGTTTCATTGTTGTTGCTAATTCATGGGTTTGTTTACTGTAAATTAATAGAAGATGATGTTATAGAGAAGCACCCTTTAGCTGATGACAGCGTTCACGTTTCTGTTCTCTGCTGAAATGATGTTTCACATTTTCTGTCAAAACTAGAAGTGTGTTAAAATAAGAGCAATACCAAAACCAGAAAAATTTTCTAGATGCTCCAATTATTACAAGCCTGAGCCTACAGTGAAGCACTCCACTATCCTGCCCACACTGTGTGATTGGCAGCTACTCTCTGACAGCAGAGTAAATCAGTGAGCCTGTGATTGACATTCGGTGTCTGATTGACAGCTGTGCATTTTCTAAATTATGTGATACATTGTGAAAAACTAAGCTTTTAAATCAGATCACAGGGATGAGACAACAGCTTGCAGGAAATATTGTCTTCTCTCCTGAGGAAGCTGCATATGGAGACTAGAGAACAATAGTTCTTTATGTAGCACACACACACACACACACACACACACACACACACACACACACACATCACATCTTCAGACTGATGTAAAGCTGTTATCTCACCAATTTCCAGGTTTGATTCGTTATTGTTAAAAATGTCTGTTTTTCACATCTTGTTGCCATGGCTGGAAACCAATCAATCAGCACAGTTGTTGTCATGTTTGTATGATTGGCGTACTGAGGGATCAGGTAATACTGGCTACTTTGGATAGCAATCTGTGTGGTACGCAGCCACACACACATGCTAATATGTGTGGCTCAGATAAACGAATAAACTGAAGCACAAACATCTTTAATGATCTGTACCTCATAGGTGGAGGCACCAGCAGTGCAGCACAGGTGCGGCTCAGTGAGGCCTGGCTCACAGCTACTGGCTGTATGTTTTTTAAGCAGATACAACCCTGAGTTTGTCAATTTTCAAGTGGACGAATTACAAAAATAATCCAGCTAATGTGGAGTGTAAAAAAGTATTTTTACACCAGGCTTTGCATGTGTGAATGCTTTAAAGTTGCATGTTTGAACAGCAGTTTGAGGGGACGGACTTGCTTTCGGAGCCCGGCTGAAGTGACCATTCGAGGAACTGCAGGTTTTGGAACTTTTTCGATGGCCTCATTTTTCAGTCGCAGCAGCTGCCACCTGAATGAAACACATCTAATAGCTCCGTGCATTTGGTGCTCAGCAACATTATTTATCTTTGATGGGAAAAGTAAGCTTTAAGCATGGCAGTAAGTGCAAAAGAAGATCGGATTATTTATCATGTTGAACACTTGTTGCTGTGCAGTACAGATTCTTGCAAACCCTCTCCCACCCTCAGCCTGTTTTCATCCACCGGCTTCATCCATGCATGTTCTTCTTCATCTGCTTCCATTGGAGTGTGTGTGTGTGTGTGTGTGTGTGTGTGTGTGTGTGTGTGTGTGTGTGTGTGTGGAGGGGCAGGCTCATGTAATATTCAGCAGACCCCGGCGCTCCTGGGTGCCACTAGCGTGCTCTGTTCTGGAATAGACGTGTCTGCCCTCGTCTCACCTGCTGACTGCCAAAGGAAAGAATAAGCATAATTTGGATCTTGCCACTGCTAAGCTGTCACCCCGCCGTCCCCTGTTCTCCTGATGTTCTCTTCTTTCTTTTTCGTGCTGTTGCTCATACATGTATTACTTCTGTCTCGTCCTTCCTCAGCTCAGCGTGCAATCATTCCTGTATCTCTGCTTTTCCCCGTCCTCACTGCAACCTTTTGTCAGCCTCACATCTGCCTGTTTTGCTCTCAGCTTGGCAGAATTAGCCTGCCTCCATCAATCCCTTCACTTGATCCTGCAGGAAATGACAATGTTGCAGTCTGTTGCTATTCTTTCACAGATCAAAGCATAGCAATTGAACCTGGCTTGGCCAAAGAGACAGAAGGGAAAAAAAAGAGGGCTCCTCTCACGCTGTTCACTTTCCCATCAGTCTCTCTGCTGTCAAACTGGCGTGTCACTCTATGCTGTGCACGTCTGTATGAAGGGTGTGGGTACATGCACCAAGTAATCCTTCTGAGTTTTTCAGTCTCAACACGCCCCCTGGTGGCAGGGACTAAATGGGCCAAATCTGTAGCAGCTACAGGAAGTAACAAGTGCTTGTAAACGCGTTAATTTAGTGTTCTCAACATCTGTTCAGGGACAAATTAGAGCTACTTCTGGGAAATCTATTCATTTTAAAAGGAATATTAATTTTATAGAGGATGATGAAATGAATGTGATGGCTGTGGAGCAACCTGGGTTTGAATGGCATGCATTAACATTCAGAAACGCTGCACGCCAACATTATTGTGTGGTATGAACACTTCATACAGTAAGAAGCCCAGGAACAAACTGCCTGCAGTGCACACATATGAAAACATGGATGAGAAATGTAAAGAAAAGCATGAACCCTGGTCCTGAACGTCACCTGCGTCACCGCCGCTGTGTGGTAGCAGCTGCCTGAACCGCATCGAAAACCTGACACAGAGAAACAGGAAGGCCAGAAGCTGTGACACACTGCGAGCTCCGATTCATCCCAAATTGGCTGTGATGGTTGACACGGGTTTCCTCATGTCTGAAAAGCAGGATGTGAATATGTTGATATCAGGCTTACAAAAACAGAAGTACAATAGGTGGAAATTTCAAATGTGAAAATCTGTAAGGAATGTATTCATATATTTTTCAATAGTTATTGCTGGGATTGCCCCAGAAGCACCAACCAGGTTTTGATACAAAGGTATGATTGTGCTGAATCCAGTAATATATGATTAGTGACTGTATCAGCTCATGTTCTGCATGACTCTACCTGATACAGTAATGTTGAACCTCATACTGAGGTGATATTGTAGGTGACACCTGAAGGATTTGATACCATTTAGAATATTTTTCCTTTATTCATCATGTAGGGTTTCTTCTTCGTATCATGAAGCTACAATCAGAGCATTTTTATTTAAACAGAGTTTTATAATCATTGAGGCAACAAGATTGACACTATTTACAAATGATATAGTTAAAACATTTTTGCATGTCCTATGTAAGTCACTCATATATATTTGGAAAGACATCGACCCACCAAACTCAAGGGAATTTCATTCAAATCGTTATTGAGCCATTTTGCTCTCTGAGGCTACGTTCACACTGCAGCCTGAAGTGACCCAACTCCCATTTTTGCTGAAATCCGATTTTTTCTGCATGGTCGTTCACATTTCCAAATATATGCGACTTGTATGTGATCTGTGTGTAAACTGCGAGCGTGCTCAGTGTTTGCAGAAGTAAACGTGAATCGGGACGCAGAATAGTGGCGTTTGTCGAGTGCCAGTGACGGATGAATGCGAGCTGGCTGTACAGACACAGGTCGCATTTAAAAAGATCAGATACGTGTCAGATTTAGGACCACATGTCCAAGTGGCCACCGTTATAGTCCAGTAGCCCAAGAGCCGTCTAGATGCCCATTAAACAGCAAATTATGCACCGAGTAGAGCGATTGTCTCTGCGGTGCAACTCTGGTTTTACAAAGACAAACAATTGTCAAGGAGTGTCAGGATAAGTACGGCACTTTGGTTTTGTTGTTTTTGGTTGTTTGGTTTTTGACACAGCAACAGAAGAAGAGCAAGAAATGAGCAAATTATGTGTGATATCTGAACAGCTGCAGTTGCCAGTGTAATATGGGAGCAGACAGGGATGGGTGGGACGTGTCAAGTGCAATGGGAGTTTCAAGTCAAGTGGGTAATCTTTTCACCAGCCATCAATGTATTTCTGTGTGTAGAGTTGTTGGGGCTGGGCTGGTTGTGTGTATGCCAGTTTTGAACATCTGGGCATCTTTTTGAAGTACCCAGGTGGATAGCACAGCAACAGCTGCAATGCTTCCCTCCATGCCTCTCGGAAGATGAAGGGAGCTTGACAAGTAGAAAATCCCCCTTGATCTACAATGCCTCCCCCTCTGCACCTCACTCCCAAAAGCCCGTCTTTTTTTCTTCTTCCTTTTTGCACTATAAGACCACCAACACTACCAGCCTCTAGTCCTGATAGTTGTGGGAAGATGAGCTTTCCCCATAGGTAGATAAATGTCGACACATTTCCCCGAGGAGCTCTTCCCATCACCAACAGCCAAATGGAAGCAGCAAAAACAAGCTGTTGCTTCACCAGCTGGTGCAGCATGTCAATGAGAGGGAGTGCGCATTGTCCAAAGGTTGGAGAGCAGAGAAAGGCAAACACTGCAGTGGCTGCTCCTCTGCGTGTCACACTTGCTTCCAGAATCACTTATTAAAAATCACTTGAGATATTGGTTGCTTAGTACAACAAATACGTGGATTTGCATCACCAATCTGCTCTCAAATGCTTCAGTGAAATAAACATTTTTGATACACAAATATGTTTCTCCTTGATCTCTGCTCTCAATTATAATGATAAAGCTCTTTTCTCCAATATGATGAAACTTGCAGTAGTGTTTGGTCCAGATAAAAAAAAAAAGGCTGGAAAGTTCTCTCAAAACTCTGAAGTAATTGCTTATTCATTTATCTTACTTTTTATGTAAGTTTTTTCTTTGAACTTTCTCTGCAGATTACAGCAACATCATTTTCTCTTCTGTGGATTCTGCGGCTGCGTTTTTCACTCCAAGCTTTCTTTTTTCTTTCGTTTTGATTCCCGTCTCTATGATCTTCCTGAGGTATTGCAATGTTATGCAGTAACTGCTTTGAGAGCCACTAAAAGAGCAATAGTAGTTTTCTTTCACATTATGTGTCTAAAACTGAGTGCAACCGAAATTAAAATCTAATTTGATTTGATATCAATTTTTAAAATGCAAACTGTCACCATTAAAGGTCGCCAAGCACAAAGAAGTACTTCTGTGAGTGGAATGTGTGCACGTCACATGTCCATCACATGTCCGTGGACGTGGTTTTTGGGATGAATATAGGAAGAAAGAAATGTTGAATGGATTTTTTTTTAAAACAACGTGAGATTGAGGAGTTTACAGCTGATGAATTTAGAATAACAAAAAGATTTTTCTAGATTTCTTTTAAACGTGTTTCATCATCTGGCAAAATCATCAACATCTTTTCAGTGCAAAGCTCATTAAATTCACGTCTGTGTCGCGTCATAAACAACGAAAGCGCAAAGATTCACGTTTAAAATGCTTTAAAACTTTTTTTGATTGAGCCACAAAATAGACTGAATATGTAACTGTGACAGATCAAGACTGGTTAATTTAAAGCCTAATAACTCAGACCTGGTGAAAGGAACAAGAAGACTTTCAAACATTTAAAGGTTCTCTCAATAATCACATGAAGTGTTTCAGGTATATAGAATAAAGCACTGTATGAATGTTAAAGGGGATTGTAGTCTAAAGTGCTTTGAGTGGTTAGCAAGACTAGAAAAAAACGCTATACAGATGCAAGTTTTTCAAATGTTTTTACTGAACAAACTGTCAGGTTTCTTCAGGTGAAAGTTCAGATACTAGCCTGAAAGGGCGGGGCTAAAAGGGTCCATGTGAAGCATGAATGCGTGTGTGTGGCCGTACGTGTCTCTAAGAAATCTTGTGGGAAGCACCAACTAAACTCTGAGTGTCCCAGAGCTTTTCCTTCCATCTCATGCGAAGAGTTCACTTTCTATAGTCCAATCTAATTTACCAACAGGCAGCATAATTACCCCCTAAGATCTGCTCCACTGGGCAAAATGGCTTCTGTGTTCTCGGGTGGCACAAATAAAACCGCTGTCCTGTCACAGCCGATGAAGAGAAAGAAGCAGGACCTGACAGAGAGCGGCCGCGTTACAAATGAAAGTCTTTACTGATTAATAAGGAAAAGCTCAGATGTGTGCCTCTGCTAATTAAGGGAGAGATTAATGACAATGTTAATGTGGTCTTGTTGCAACTTATGAAATGCTATTAATGGCGATGAGAAACCTGATTCAGGTTTCCTGAATACACAAAGTGGATTCATATAATCTGCATCCTCGATGAAGTTTAGCTCCTCCCTGCTTCAAACTGACTCATTTAAAACCTCTTTGTTCCTCTCCTGTCTCAATCTTCAATTCATCAAAATCAATTCATTTTCTACTGATTGTGTCTACAGCAGTCTCAGGAGCCCCCTGTTTGAAGTGAAGTGAGAAAGGACAAAAATGTTGTAGTAAACTTCCTCACAAGCTTTGAGATTCAGTGCTTTGCTTTTGTTTTGGGAATAATGGGCGAGGAGCTACTTCATGGATCTAACGAGTGACTTTCTACTGTATGGTTAGTCCCAACAAATCCCAAAGGCTTTGTTAAAGCCCTTAAAATGGATAATCCTGTCGGTCAGACTGTTCAGAGTCACAGGTCAGCGGTTATCAGATTTTGAGGTGAGCAGCCTCTTCCAGGAATTCACTCTACATATAAACGGAACACAGATTAATACCGAACATGTAAGTCTTTGTTAAAGGTCATGCTGGTCCAAAGATGAGCTCATAGAACTGAATTAAAGTCTCACTGTGAGTTTATATGAGGATGTTTCTCTCCTACTCTTTACACACTGAAGCTTGGGAAGGACCTTTAATACACTGCTCAAAAGAATTAAAGGAACACTTTGAAAACACATCAGATCTCAATCAAAAAAATATGCTGGATATCTACTGTGATATGGAAGGGTTAATGTGTGAGGAAGGAAAGGATGGACCTGAAAATCATCAACCTACAGAGGCTGAATTCAAAGACAACCCCATAATCAAAGGGAAAAAAGATGGCTGGAACATTTTGGCAAAAGTTCACTGCAGCAGCCCAGAATGGTCCTCAGTAGCTCGAATGGCCCCACATGCTTGTATGCATACCTGCCAACACCGGGTCATGCTGCTAATGACAGCTGGGCATCTCCACCCTCCTTTACAGCGCTTGAACCAACAATGAAATCCATCTGGAAAGAAGACAACAGTCATAGATGTGGGGGCCCAGCCTTGAACAGGACTTATCCCACCCCACAGTGATTAGGCAAGTGGCATTTTCATCAGGCACTCTCATAGCTATGCCAAAGTTTGGGGGGGTGTCCTGGGTGAGGGGCCTGAAGAAGTGCGAATCAGACGACCCTTATGACAGAGCGATCAAGGGAACAGTTTACCCTGCCTGGGACAGGGTTACTAGGGGGCCCATGTTGGAGCCAGGCGTGGGGAGGGAGCTCAAGGGAGGAGCCTGGCCAGGCCTTAGCCCGCGGGGCCACCCGCAGTAGGCGTTTTAGGAGTCGGGGCTGGCTATTTACCAAGGGTGTCAAACTCAATCGGGGACGGGCCAAAATTGAAAAAACAGTCTAAGTCACGGCCAAACAGGACTACCTGTCTGAAACTAAAAACTATTTTAATCAGCAATATGAATCTGAATGGCCAGAAAACAGTTTCTCAGCAAAAAGCTGCAAACACAGCGATGGAGACCTGCTCTGATTTTTTTTTTTTTTTTTTTTTGTGGCAACATGGAAAGTGGCATAAATTCCCTTTTTGCATCCGCGCCTCTCGCAGGTGCAACGTGACTTGAAAAGCTTTCAGTGCGTCCTGCATGTGCGTGATCACGCGCTCCGTCCCTGAAGCCGCAGGTTTAACGCATTAAGATGCTTCATTATGTCGCAGAGAAAGGCCGACTCACACAGACACCTTTCATCCCGGAGCCCTGCTGAGACTTTTCCTTTACTTTCCATGAACTGGCAGATTTCCTCAGGTAGCTCATCACACCTGTGTGATAAGGCACGTCACCAAATTCAGAAGCTTTTTCCTGCCGCTGATTTAAAGCTTTGCCTCTTATAAAGTTCACTGTCTGTGTTACGGTGCTTACGCTGTCTTCAGGACTTTGCTGCACAGCGTTTCCTGCAGTGATGCAGCTCACCTGTGCAGGTCTCCCTCTGCATCTTCTCCCGTATCCGTCCCACCAATCCGCTCTTTAGCCGCACATCGCAGGTCAGGAAAAGAGACATAGTTTACCTCTGATGGCAGTGATCAGGTCCTCTGCCTCCACCTGTTTAGAAAAATCCGTTTTCCACTTTTCATTTGGCCATTTTTGGGCATTTTTGTCAACATTAGTAGTTTTATTTTGAGTGACTGAAGCCTGACTGAAGTCTGTCTGTCACAGCCTGTGACAGCTCAGTTCATGACTTTTGCCACATGCAGCCACACTACACTAAACCATGTTGGACCCTCTGATGATTTGGCCCATATTTGTTAACAGTTTTCATCTTTCTTCTGCACTTTTCCTTTTGCTTCACTTTCAGTTCCAGCACGAATGAATGATCCACTGTTTTCACACTTTACTGCAGAAAGTTTATTGCAGAAAAGAAACAAAAATATCTGCAGCTTTTAGAAACGGCACTTCTGTTGAGTGGTTGCTTTTAACACTAATAATGTTAATTCTAAGGTTTCCTGATGGCCTTGCCAATGTCAGGTCCTTGGTGGGTTCTTCCACTAATCCTTTTTTCCATTGCTGCTGAAAATTTAAAGCATATGCCTCAGATAATGTCCATTATGGCTTACCCAGATAAATAAAATAGTCACGTTAGCATCCACCAGATCACTGGTGACCATCTAGGGTTAACAGCAGGGTTTGGGTTCGGTTTACAGTCAGTCCTCCTTATAGAATTCCTGCCACAGGCGACACACACGGAAGAGACTTCAACAAAACACTACCCTGCCTCTAACCCCAGAAGATGGTGGGTGTTAAAAGAGTAAGAAATGAGACACCTACCAGATCATCTGTGGTTCTCATCGAGCCCATCATATAGAATCTTCACCTATGTGGCATACCCCAATAGACCTCTTCTAACAGAATAATGCCAAGGCCAAACTACAGGTAAGAAACTTGATCTAAAATGCAGTGTATCTGTAACCCTACCCCTCAGTGACTCATCATTGACCTGGTTAAAGAAACATTATGTCATATTTACACTGTGGCCCATCACTTATTTCTTATTTGTCCCCACCTGACACAGTTATTTGGCACACCTTAATCTTATTATGGCCATAACAAAATGTCTTATGACTAGATTGTTGTCCCATGACAGATTTCATGGTTTCCCATCAAATCTATCATGAAGCAGGAGGTTCACACCCGTCAGAGGACAGAGTAACACGAGACAAGCTATCTTGACGTAGTCGTGGCAAACCAACATCTTCTGTATTTGCTAACACAGTTTCTCATTTGGAGCTGAAATTCACATTATGAAATCACAAAGTGTGACACTGAGGCCACAGAATGAGTGAGAGAGGTTTACATCAGTGGCTCCCCCTGTGGTAAAGCTGTTACCATAATGACATGGGTGGCAGGGCTTGGTAATGTCTCTCTCTAGATACCGACCTGTAAGGTTACTATTGAGTTGTGTAACACAGCAGTGACACAGATGAACAAATCAAACTCCATGTCCCAAAACACACATGGCTGACATGTGTCTTCTCTCTCTTTGTCACTGCTCCTGGCAGCCAGTGGCAACAGCACACACGTTCAGATACTCGTGCTGAAAGTTGAAGAACTGATTCAACTTTGAAATGCAGGCTTTGAAATACAGAGAATCTCTTTGGAGGACGTTTCTACCACACATTTCTGTGCAAAACTAACTGACCTTCATGTCATCTTAATATAGTAAAATAATACATGTGAGTACTTAAGTTCAACCTCTGATTCTAATGAATGTACTGAACTTGAACATCTGAACAACAAATTAAAATGTGGCTCTGTTTGCTCTACACGCTCACTTTGGCTCCAAACCCTAACAGGAAAATGAGTATGTCAGGGGCAGTGGTGGACAGTAACGGAGTACATTTACTTGAGTACCGTACTTAAGTACAATTTTTGAGTATTTTTACTTTACTTGAGTATTTATTTTTTGGTGTACTTATGACTTTCACTCCA
>JAVDPK010000448.1:1300661-1312283 GCA_034780415.1 Cichlasoma orientale | reverse complement strand
GGCCTACCACTTCATGGCTGAGCTGCTGTCGTTCCCAATCGCTTCCACTTTGTTATGATCCCACTAACAGCTGACTGGAATATTTAGCAGTGAGAAGATTTCAGGACTGGACCTGTTGCACAGGTATCATCCTATCACGGTACCACGCTGGAACTCACTGAGCTCTTGAGAGCGACCCATTCTTTCACTGATGTTGGTAGGAGCAGTCTGCATGCCGAGGTGCTTGGTTTATACACCTGTGGAAGTGACTGGAACACCTGGATTCAATGATCTGGATGGTGAATGAATACTTTTGGCAGCATGGTGTATTTCCACTTGCCTTATTACCTCTTAGATTTATTCTCTCAATCACCGCGTGTCCTTTGTCAGGTCGTCCCATATTGTGGGATGTTGCTCAGTTTAGTAGCTCGTTGTGACTCCTGGCTTTTGTTTTTGTTCTGAGTTTACTTTCTTTGCACCTTCATTAAAGACGCTCGGCTCGTGCTTACCTCCTGTGTACTGCATCTGAGTCCGCAAAACAACAACCACTTTCCACGCAGCAAACCGTGACACTTGAAAGCAGAGCTATTTATCATATTCCTCTTCACCACCTGAGAACATATCAATAAAGAGAAGTGGCCAGTGAAAACAATTTCCCTTGAGCCAATAAACATAATACATTAGCTGGGTAACCCTCCTATCTTTATCATGTCATATTTGGCTGTTAACAGACTATAGTAGGTAGATTGTAGCAACCTGTTTTAAATGTGTCAGAAGTAGACAGTAGTACTTCCATGTTATCAGTTAGTTTAGGAGTGTCACGGTTAAGGGCTGTGTGGAGCGGGGAAGGACCCAAATGCAGGACGCAGACAGAAGGAAACTGAAACTGCTTTATTTGCAGATTGACTTGGAAGATACAAGAACACAAAAACACAAAATCTCAACCTAGGCCAAAACACACATGAAGCCTGGGAGAAAATAGAGAAACAAAACTAAACTCAGAAAACACACAGCTACGAGGGGGAAACACTGACGACAACGCAACAAAGAACAGAAGAAAACTGAGGGCTTAAATACACACAAGGAAATCAGGTCAAGTGGAAACAACAGGGAACACCAGGTGAAGCAAATGAACCTGATAGCACAGGGGAAGCAAAACTAAACACAAAGTACAGGGAACACCAGATTGTCAAAATAAAACAGGAAGAGACTAAACATAAACACACAGGCAAACTTAACACAGAGGAACCAAACCAGAAATCTAAATACAACACACAGGGAAACCTGGAACGTCAAAATAAACACAAGACATGGGACAGGGGAGGGGCCTAAGGGAAAACCCAGGGAGAACTAAACTAGAGCTAAGGGAGAGGGAAACTGAACACAGAAGGGTCACGACAGGAATACAGGCAAGACCAGAACAAAGGGAAACTAGAAAACATACAAAGAACTAAATAACAGAACACCTAACCATAACAACCTGAGGATCAAAACTAACAAACACCCGAGGAACAAAACAAAACAGAGCTACACAAAAAGGAACTCAAAACACCAGGTCACCGGCCCACAACCATGACAAGGAGCTGCTGTTCACAAATTTATCAGGCCAGCAAAACTTAGACACATTGTGCTGTCTCAAAGCCCCTTGTTACAATATTTTATAACCTAGTGTTTCGTGGCAGCAAAGCATATACAGTAACATATACAGTTACTTTACATAATGCTTTACATATATATATTGTATATATTTATATAGTTTATGCATGAACTTGAATGTATGTGCCAAAACTTCTTTGGTACAAAAAGTTGTACTCAAGCATTTCAGACTCCAGTTCTGATTTGCATTGACAGGAGTCACAGATATACTCTCCAAAACCTCTAAAGGTGTCCTGTCACATCTGGCTCCAACATTAACAACAGAACCAGAATGTGCACATTTTCTGATACACAACATGATCGTCACACATGCAGGAGGAGGTACAGTACAGGCCTTGTTTGGTGCATTGTGGCTCGGGCGGCAGTCAAAGCTCTGCCAAAGCTTCAGTGCTTTAATTAGTATATTTGGACAACTCAAAGCACCGGGCTAAGCTCAGACTCAGGCCTCGCGGTCACAGCTGAGACAAACTACAACTGAGTGCTGGATAGACGCTTGGGTTCCATTGTCAAAGTCGGGCACTCTGGACCAACATCATGATCACAGTTTTTCTAACAGCACATTAATATAACTCCTCAGTAGACCTTAAACTTGCTCTACGTGCTTTTATTCATTAAGACAGTCCTCTGCATGCAACACATAACGATTATTTTCTCATGCTGATTACCAAAAATCTGGCTTGCACTGAGTTTCATACAAATTTTTAAAAATTATATACACATGAATACATTTTTGGAACAGGCTTAGGGAGTGTGTGTGTGGTCATTACCACGGTGGAGTCGTAGCAAATCCTCTTTTTCAATCATCTCCGTCCACCGCTGCAAGGTCTCTAAATGTCATGGGCACTCACTGTGAAATTGTAATTAAGACGGTAATAAATAAGTGATTGAGAAACACTCTCATAGGCCTGGACATATCAAGGGACATCCAGCTAATTAAGATTTTATGATCAATTAGAAGCATTCATGGTGAGGGAGAAGAATCATTCGACACAAAGCAGCACAGGGATGTAATGAAGTTAAAGACTCGTTCCTTTGGTTCTGCCTTTGCTTTGTATACGGTACATTGTGGGTGCTGGACTGAGTATGTGTGCACGTTTCCTAAAGAGATAGCACTCCAACTCCTCCATGCACACTCCCCTATGGTGTGCACCTTTAGCCAGGTTGGCGTGGGAAAGGGTTGTGAAGTTGACCAGGCAGATTTAAAGTGGCTAAAAAGGTCTATGCAGTGCCTTTTCTATGCTTTTCACAAGCGCTGGGCAAAGCTAAGTTGGAATTATTGTCTCTGTTCACAGGGAGTGGATTTCTAAGGGGAGGGAAAGGAAAACATGATGGAAACAGAGGCAGCAGTCCTGCAGACTGTAATGCATTTCAGGCTGAAGCCAGATCATGGACAATTAGAGGAGAAATGGTTGCCTTGGTAAACAGTGGTTCTCCAAGGACCCATTTCAGATGGAGACTAATTCTGCTCTGTGTCCGAGAGAAAGTGTTGTCTCTGTCATTAGTGGCAGCAGATTGGATTGCTCCAAATTCTTCCTTGATCATTTGAATCATAAAAAAGAACAAATTAGATTCCTCTACCTTCCAGTTTCCCTTCCCTGACTTATTTCTGAGGCGAAAATATGTGCAAAATGCACTATTTTGTTCTCTAGCCTTTGAATGTTGAAGTGACATATACATCACAGAAACAAAGCAGATATAGAACGATGGAGACAAATATAAGATGAAAGAAAAATAGGGATGGGAGATCACTATAATGAGCATGACAGATTGGCTTCTAAATAGACTAATTGTAATAGGGCATATTCCCTTTTAAAAATAGATGAGGAGTAATGAGGCAGGGACACAGAGGACAATACAGAGCGTAATGGAGTGTGTGAGGCTTCAATGAGCTTCTCTGGAAGACACATGGCATGTGAACATGTTGTCTTTTGGCACAAAATAATTTGTGGCCTTGAGCTGGGCACTGGAGCAACTCGGGTGGATTAAAATCACACATTGCGGGTTTGCATACATCATTGTGTTCTGTTGTGTTTGTGTCCAGCTTTTTAGTTGATGGGAGGACAACTGTTTTTGCTGTTTTAATTAGCATTTACACGACAGTATTTTTGTAGTTATTCCTTCATTTGCTTTATTGAAACTAAAGAAATACACAATAAATGTGTGGATGATACACAGATGCCCAACAAGTAGGTGCAAGATGCAAACGCAGACTGTAAACAGAAGAAGAGCGAGGCCACTGTGATTAGTGACGATGTCCTGGCCTGTGTTTCAAATATGAGCGCGGTGGATCGGACTGAAACACTGAAAGCTGCTCAGAGGTGAGCGGCCAGTCACACAGTAAAGTGTAACCTGCTTTTAGTGTTCTCTTTTATATTTATGGGCACCATGATTCAAAATCATCTCTCATAGATTTTATCAACCTGGATTCTGTTTGCAAACAGAGGAACTGAGCCTGCTGGCCTTTAGAAATGACGGCTTGTCTCTGGAGCTTCTGCTTCTCTTCCTCATGTTCAAGGACTGAACTATAGTGTCAGCATTTCCACATGTTTCCAGTAAAAAGCAACGCCTGCTTATAAATGTGCTTATTCACATTTTAGTAACTAGTAGCACATGTGTGACTCATCTTCACTACTAACGGTGCAATTAGTTAGTGTAACTTTAACAGGGCAAATGGGAGTAAATGAAAAGGAAACTTTGTACTAAAATATGACCAATTACAGCTCAGTGAGACAGAGGTAATTAGAAACAAAGCCCTCCCTAAACCACTAAAGCCAGGCATTTACACTTAATGCTCTTACCTTACACAGGGTTTGCCTCACAGGTGTCACCCTGCTGTGGCATTTGGTTCACTGATTTCTGTTAGTTTCAAAGTGCTGCTAACTGTGTCCATGTACATTAATAACTACAATGCATTTCATATTTTGGCATTAGGTCAATACTACACTGGATAATTAAAAAAGTAAAAGGATAGAAAGCATAGATAAGTCACTATGGTACGATAAAGTTCTTTGATAGATGGTATAATAGTGGGTGTATAGGGTAAATAATTCAGTAGTTTAACAGATAATTAACTAGCTTCATGTGCAGCTAAGAGTAGGCCAGACTAAAATACAGATTTATTTAGAGAATTCCTATTTTAAGATCGTTACATGAAAAAACTAGAACTCAAGAACTGCGACCTAATAGACGTGATCTGTAACAAACCTTGTTAAGGACAAATACACAGACGAGTTTGTGTGATGTTTAGACGTCCATCAGAGAGCGCCTAACCCTGAAAATGAAGCAAAGCCTGTGATTGCCATCACAGCAACATAAAACACAAGACTGTGCTCTGCTTGTGCCGTTGGAATAGCATGCCGTCACTGTGAACTTGCAGCCAATGAATGTAAATCCAAGCTGAAACCTTTTGCCAAGGCCAATTACCCAGCTCTGCATCCAACTGCCTAATTATCCCAAATTAAATGAATTAGTTGTTATCAGAATCATGCAGCGGTGCTGAATATTAACTGCATAATTTAAAGCAAGTGATTTCCAACCTAATTTCAGTGTACAGGGAAGGACATATCAGACACACTTGTGCCCTGGTGCAAGACTGCAAGCTATACCACTATTACATACCAATCCATCAACAACAGTCAGCTGTGAGCTAGTACCCTGAGTTTACAGGCAGAAGAGTTACACTGCCAGTGACTCCCAAAGGACATATAACAGTGTTTGCAAAAACAACACTAACAATTTGTAGGTAGATGGAAAAACACAGAAGAAGCTCAAACGCAGGACTTTCAGCCAAGAGATTTGGGTTTGATTCCAGTTAAAGGGCACTGTTTTTATTCAGTTCATTATTGCTTTCCTTAAAGTGGCTCTCAGCAAGAAGGTCCCCTCACATCAAGAGGTCCCTGGTTCAAATCTCCCGGTTGGGTGGCACCTTTCTCTGTGGCGTAATCATCAGGGTAGGGGTAAGACACCAAAACTACTTTGGTTTGGGTCAAGAGACCTTTTTAACATTAAAGATTATAGTTAGCTAGCTAGGAAAAAACATTAACCTACTAGTTCACAACTTACTTCCTTTCTAGTGTAAGTGTTTACAAACGGAGGAATGAGAGCAGAAAAGTTGTGCTCACCGCGCTGGTCCATAAAGTAATGGCAGCGGTCTGCCGAGGAAGCAGCAGAGTCCCATATGGAGTTTCTTTGAATAGCACAGATAGAAACGAGTGATGAAAACATGTGCAGAGCACTTCTCAGTCAGGAAAAACCACCAACATCCAAGTCCACCTGGGACACAAGGCGGCTACGGAAACCCAAAAAGGGCAAAATGTCCCACCGGCACCTTATATAAAACACTGGCACACAACCACAAGGTAATTACACACATAATCCAGCTGCACAAGCATAACACGCCGTTAGACATCGGCCCCACAAAGACCCAGCGCTGAAGTCTAATTAGCGAGGCTTCCCTGAAATGATGTCTGGATGGGGTATAAGTTGCTCTAAAACCTTTATGTCCTTCAGCATTGGTGGCCAAAATGAAACTAGTGAAAAACAGAAAAGATGAGGAGGGAAAATGTGAGTGGCCTCCACCTGTAGATCCACTCCTGTTTTGGGCGTTGTATGTACTGGAGATGATGACATAATCGAAGTCTTCACAATTATTCGTTGAGGAACTTTATTCTGAAGTTTGTTTGGCGAACCTCTGACCATCTTCACTCGTGAGGAAACTCTGCTTCGCTGAGATGCTCTTTTTAGACCCAAACATGTTACTGACTTTTTGCCAATTAACCTAATTTGTGTAATTAGGGAAAATTAAACTAATTAGTACCACTTATTCTTCTAGACTTTTGCTGCCCCTGTCTCATCTTTTTTGATGTGTGTTGCTGGCATCAAATTTCAAATGAACTAATTTTTTTTAATGAAATAGTAAAATAGTGATCACATTCTGTTTTTATTTACATTACACAACGGAGCAACATTTTTGGTTTGACTTCAACCACTACATCCTGTGTTCTGTGCACTGTGTATCTTCCCAATCAGTCGCATTTATTTCCTAGCAACACTGCAGCCAGCCACCGTCACAAAGAAACCAAATGTTGTTTCTGTGCAAGAATATCCAACCTCAATTTGGTTTTTATAGCTATATTTAGGAATATATGTGTATAATATCATTCTGAGGCCAACACTTTCTCTGTTGCTTTCAGTTTTCCTCTCCTTGATTCACTGGGGTTGGTCTCTATCGTGGCACGTCATGTATCAGACTCTTAGCAGGGATTATAGAGTGGGCAGTAAAGATGATTAAAGGCTCCTCCAATATTCTGCCTTTGGCGACAAATGGTAAGAAAGGCAGAGTGAGCCAGAAAGACTGTACGAGCGAGAAAGCACACACCGACAGGAAATATGTGAATGCCGCCTCATTTATTTGTATTGTTGGCTGCCACTGGCTCTGCGAGTGTAAATCAGGGCAAATAACCCATGCAGATTCTCATCAAAGCTCTTTCCTTCTTGTTTTGAACTCTTGCGGACGTCTGCTTTTATTTTGCTTCTGCACTGGTAACTGTTCTTAACTTTAACTTTGTTGTTGTTTTGGGTTTTTTTTCTGCAAAAATTAATCATGTAGTAATCACACGTCTCAGCAGCCAAACGGGCTGAGCAAAGTAATTATGCCCCTAACTTTAAACTTAAAATGGAAGCATTATGAAAGCATTCAGCCACAGAGCTGTTTTGAAGGGGAACTTTAACATGAATATTATGGGATTGACTCACTTTTGGAGTCAACCTTAAGTGGTCGTTAGAGGAAGTGCAGTTTTTGGCATTTCCTCACTGATGAAGCCCCAGTTTGGTTTAAATTTAAATTGTGGACTAAGACACAATGCGCGGGATCTTGCTCGCTGAAACCACTGCTGGTGTTCTGATCACATTCTGTTGAATGCTCAGTCACAAAAAGCTCTCCTGTTAGCAAGCTGCCGAAACTCCATTTCATACTCGACATCTGTTAATCTATGTAACGTTCCATTTTAGTCACTGTGGCCACTTTTTTGGAATAAGGCTGAATAGTGAAGATTTTTGTCAGGGAGGCAAATAACAACTCAAGAAGTAATTTCAGCAAGACAGCAGCAAGAGATTTTATCAAGTTCTCCAAAGTAATTGGGAAAATGCTGCTTGTTGTCCATGTAAAATCACCCCAGTAGCATGTGTTTGTCCTCTTATTTATTATTATTATTATTATTATTATTATTATTATTATTATTATTATTATTATAGGGCTAATTTATGTATTTATTATGTACAGATCTTATCAAAATTGTCCACTTTGATAATCATTGATCTTTTTGTAATTGCTTTTTCCATCGAGAAAAAGTGCCTTTCATCTGCTTCTTTTAATATAGTGATAAAACATATTTAAGCATATTTAAGAACTAATGAAAATGGGAAGTCTAGGAGAGGCTTTTTGTTTTCAACAGTTAAATGTCAGTGTCTATTATTTCCCACCTCCCCCATCTAAATCCCATCTGAAGGACACTTAAATCAGTCCCACATAAAAGGGTGTATTGGCATATAGGTGACAGCTCAGTGCCAGGTCAGAGCACAGTGCTGCCAGCGTGCCACAGAGACGTCGTTCTATGTGGTGGTGTGAGCAGACGGAAAGGCAAGTAAACATAATTAAAAATATTGATAACAAAGAGTCACGTGTTTGCTTTACAGCCTAAACAAATCAACTGTTTTCTGTTTGCTGCACCCCGGTGCCTCCTATATTCTCTCGTATTGGTTTTTGCCAGTAGCCAAATGTCGGTTTGTTTGCGTGTCTAAGGATGAATCTGAACTAAAAAGTCTGTAAAGTCTTGAACGAGGACTCATTAATTCTCATAGCCGCCACTTTAAAGACCATCAACAACATCCGTGTAGGAAATTTGTGTTGACCTCTGGTGTGTTATTTCACTGCACTGGCGGTTGTTTCCTGATTGACTAAACAGATTTAAAATGTAACATTTTTTATTAGTTTTTGTTTTGGATGAAGTGATTCTAGGACAGAACAAGAACAAACATGTACAGCTGCTGTTGCAGATAGCACGCTAAAGTGGAAGGATTCAAAAGCCTGGCCAGAGAAAATGATCTGACTTTGGTGTCTCTTAAATGTGAGCTTGCCATCCATTTTCTTCTGATTATGCAAATCAAAGTTGGAAGGAGGCCGGAGCCAACCCCAGATGTCATACGGTGAAAGGTGGGGTACGCCCTGGACTGGTCTATCGCAAGTGCAACAGAGAGACAGATGACCGTTCATGCTCACCTTCGCACCTATGCCTATGGCCAATGTAGAGTCACTAATTAATTTAACCAGCATCCAAGTCACAGGGGGGCCACCAGCCAGTGTACTCCTAGTGCCGGTCACAAGCTGGGATAAATGTAGATCATCAATAACATTAACGACAACAACTACCTCCGTTGCTGTTGGCCAAAAGGGTGCCAGTGGAAAGAATGCCCGTGTTGGCTGCTAGACAGAGGAAAAGGAGAGGGGGAAGGCACATTCAGAGGCAGAGAGAAAGAAGGAAAGGTAGGAGAGGGCAAGTGAGAGTACGGACTATAACTGGCAAAGGAAAAGAGCTGGCTGATACGATGGTGAGAAGGAAGGTAGATGTATTGTGTGCAAGAGACCTGGTGGAAGGGAATCAAGGCCAGGAGCACTGAAAGTGGATTCAAACTGTTCTACCATGGTGTAGATACTAAGCAAAGGAAGGACGGATAGTGTAGTGGAGATGAAGAGAGTGCCAGACAGGATCGTGGATTTAAAGCTGGAAAGGAGTGATGCTGCATGTTGTCAGTGCGTATGCCCTGCAAGTTGGATGTCAGAGGGAAAAGAGTAAGTTCTGGAGTAAGTTGGATGAAGTGGCAGAGAGTATACGTAGGGAGGAGAGAATTGTCAGTACAGGTCCAGCTACACTAAACGAAATAAACTAAACTAGGTGAAGGGAAAAGAGGTGATGAGGAGGGGTAGGGTATGTCTGGTGCTAAGGAGAGGACTGAGGAAGGACAGATGGATGGAAATGGCTTCAAGGAGAGGGAGGGACATGGGATATAAAAGTGGAGCAAGGTGCACACGGGTGGACTATATCTTATGCAGAAAGTGCAGTCTGAAGGAGATGGAAGGCTGCAAGATGGTGTCAGGGGGAAATGTAGCAGGCACCATCAGATGGGACTCTAAAGGACAGCTTTAATATTCAAGAGGAGAAAGTGAATGAAGGCAAAGCCAAGGATTAAATGGTGGAAGTGAAGAAGGAATAAAATGTTACAGAATTCCAGGAATTGAGGGATTGAGACAGACTCTCTCGGGTAGGGAAGAGATGACTGAGACAGCTGAAGTGATAGGGGAAACTGCCAAGAAGGTATTTGGTGTATTTACTAGACAAAGGAAAGAATCCACGTAGATTTGGTGTTGAAATGTGGAAGTAAAAGGATTTGAAGAAAGAGGATGGCAAAGAAAGGGGAATAGTCAGGGAGATGAAGAAGGTAGACGGGAGTACTTGGAGGCTGGGCATATGGGAAAGAAAGAGGCAAAGGGAAAAGGCATATAGTGAGCTGTATGAAAGTCTCCAGGAGGAAAAGGGGAAGACCACAGAGAAGATTCATTGATGTGATGAAGGATGACATGCAGAGGGTTGGTGTGACAGAAGAGGATGATGGGATAGAATGAGATGGAGGCAGATGATCTGCTATGGTGACCCATAAAGCTAAAAATGAAAAATTAATCGAACATGTCTTTGGACTGTGGAAGGAAGCCGACATACCTGGAGAGAACCCAAGCTCACTGAGGTGAGCGGGTTCTCCTCAATGTCTCTGTGACTTTATGCAAAGTCCACAGAGAAATACCTCAGCTGGCCACAGGATCTGAACCCAGATGCTATAATAAAGTAGAGGCAGAGATGTGGATAAAAGTAAAGTTTTTAAATGTATCTTGAGCTTTACGTGACATCAGAACTCAAGTTAAAAGCTACTCTTTAGAAAATTGAACAGCACCCTCAGTGAGGGTCACGGGACCAGCCAGGCCTGAGATTAAGCATTGGGTCTGAAACAAGTTACCACTGTTACAGTAGGTCTAAATCATCACTGCTGATGATTGTGATCCGAACCACAGCTGTAACCCTAACAATAGATTCATGGAGAAAAACAAAAAGCAGTATTTTGCTTTGCGTATGACAAAACTCCCGAACCCCAACCTGATGGCCTGATGGATGTGAGGTGGTTAAAATGGACTGAATACATTTGAAATATGACAAAGGTACACATGAACTCTGACAGGTGCAGGTCATGGAGAAAACATGTTGTACACTAGAAGTATAAAGAAAAAAAATGTAAACATTATTAAAAATAATACCTGAGTAAATGTACTTACCCACCCCCCACTGCTGTACCATCTATTATACATTACTGCATCTATACTATATATTTATAATACCTGCAGGCCTACAATCCATACAGAGACGTTCTGTGCCCTAACAGTAACTGTAGTCCTCATTTGGATGCTTAGCCTGATTTCAAAGGTTTCTATAAATCCAATACTAATTTCAGTTTTGGTATGCAGAAGGCCAAAAGAGCAACAAAGGAAAGATACATGTGAATGAAGGCTCATCAGTATGCTGCACTCACAGCCCTCCTTCAAATTGATTTTAGCAGGGGAGAGATGGCCTCTTGCTCTGTCTTTCTCTCCCATCGTGCAGACTGTCTCATACAGAATAATAATTATTGCTGTGTTTCTTTTTTCTTCTACACGTGATGCTTTGTAGATCTCAGCCTTCAGACGAGTCTCACAGCTACATTACTGAGAAATACCAGATTATATGAGATTAAAAAGGTGACCCACACATAAATAAATGATCCGACTGGCTAAAATTGGCATCTCTGTGTCTGGTTCCCTTCCTCCATCTGCAAGTACAGTGTGTGTGTGTGTGTGTGTGTGTGTGTGTGTGTGTGTGTGTGTGTGTGTGTGTGTGTGTGTGTGTGTGT